>PVJC01041044.1:0-15564 GCA_004026665.1 Murina feae | reverse complement strand
TCCGCCCACCACTGGCCAAGCCGAAGAAGGGAGCTGAGTCTTCCTCACGGGGGTCCCCGTCCCCCAGCCACAGCGACTCCGCCGGAATCCAGACTTTATTTGGGGAGATAAAAACACCATTTACATGCGCAAAAGTCAAAATAATACCTAAGACACTCAGAGGATTCTCAGCTGGATTTTCCTTCCTTTCTTTTTGCAAAATACCTCAATGGATAGGTAGGGAGGGAGATAGATATAGATGAAAGGTAGGTAAATGATAGATAGATATAGATAGGCAGATAGTGGAGGGGGGCGGGGAAGGCCACGGGCTAACCTGACCAGCTCAGGGAAGGCCTGCATGGCGGTCTTGCAAACTCTAAGGCCTGAAGTCACCCCAAAGGATGGTCTGAAATTAAACTTTAATGGAAAACAGTTATGGTGGGTAGTCACCTAGGCCCTATGGTCGCTGACAAGGTCAATCTTTATCTTAACTAAGCTCATTGTCTTTTTTGCATCATAACATATGAAATGTCAGGGTCACTTGTAACTTCCCTTTTTTTCAGACCCCTCAGGGCACAACCAAATGCCCTGGGCTCCAAGACAGAGACCACAGATTCCTTCATTGTTATTGTTATCGTGTTCATGCTGCCTGTTAACTATCCCGCACCCGCCTGCCTGCTGAGAGGCTCCCGGAGCTGTGAGGGGACCAGCGAGGCAAAGAGAAGTAAACCCGTGTCCAGACACATTGAGTGAGGCTGCGACCACGGGGAAGAGACGGAGAGGGGATGCAGGGACAGTGGCCACCACGACCCTCCCGGAGGTCAGGGGGGTGGCGGAGTGGCCTGCCCAGGCCCTGTCTCTTAGTCCCAGGGAGGGGCACGGGCTGCGGGGCGATGCTCCAGGCAGGGGGCAGGGGTCCCCTCCCAGTCGCCCTGGCCTGCGGCTCTGTGGTTGGAGTGTCCTCCCCACACCAGGTTCCATCCCGTCGCCTGCACACAGGAGGCAACCAACCCGTGTTTATATCTCACATCATTGTTCCTCTCTTCTGTCCCTCTCCCTTCCTCGCTCTAAAATCAATAAAAACACACTCTCAGGTGAGGATAAACACAAATAAATGAATACATGTGACAAATGAAAGCAGTGCCGCCAGCACAGTAAACGCGGGTCCCAGTGAGGCACGCAGCCACTCGAGGGGGCGCGGAGGGTGCGGAGGGCGCGGAGGGTGCGGAGGGCGTGGGGGACCTTGGGCTCTGAGATGCGCCCTTTGCTGAGGTCTCCCCATCTGGGGAAGGGGTGCTCAGTGGACCCGGGAGGCAGCCTGGCTGAGAAGGCAGAGAGATGGGGTGCAGGGCAGCCCATAGAACTCAGCCTGCGCTGCCGGGAAGGCCAGCAGTACCCTTTCTTTCTGAAATTTTGTTTCCATTGATTTTTCGAGAGAGGAAGGGAGAGGGAGAGATGGAGACGATGGGAGAGTCAGGGATCGGCTGCCTCCTGCACGCCCCCTGCTGGGGAGTGAGCCTGCAACTGAGGCACATGCCCTTGACCAGGATGGAACCTGGGACCCTTCAGTCCGCAGGCGGACGCTCTATCCACTGAGCCACACCCGCCAGGGCAGCCACTCCCCACTGTGTGCGGCTGCACCGCGCCGGCCTCAGGCCACCACGTGGCCGTGCAGTGCGTCAGCCCAGTGAGCATTCAGCTCTGAATGTCAGTGCGAGAACGTGCAGAGTGAAAAGTGGGAAGGAAGCCCCATCTCTACAGAAGTAACGAGTGGGTGGTTACCTGACTTCACACCCACCTTCTCAGCCCTCAGGCACGGCATCCAGGAGCAGCCCCCAGCCCCCTCCTCAGCCAGGAGCCCAGGAGGAGCGCGCAGGACCCAGCGTTCTAGGGGACACCGAGGCCCGCACTGTGGCCCCACCTGCGCCAACCACTTCCTCCAGCCCATCCGGGCTGGTTCCGACTCACGGTCACTCCAAGGGCACATTCCAGGGTCATGGGGGCCCCCACCCCCTTGGGGAAGGGTTTCTCTTGCTGCCACCTGCCTGGGGCTGTGCATTCCTGTCTCCAGAGCTAAAGACTGTCCCGGCTCACCCCACCCACCCCTCCCCAGGCCCCAGGGGCACTCACTCACCTTGTGCCCCCTTCACAGGGGCTGAGAGGCTAATTCACAGCCCAGGGTGCACACCGATGCAGAGCAGCAGGGAACGGGTGCTCACGACCCTGCTCCTGTCACAGTCCCAGCCCTGCACCCGAGGGTCAACCAGTGGAGCAGGACAGGCAGACGAGGGGACGGCGCTCCAGTTGAGACTGGGAAGGGGGTCCCAGGCGTTAACATGTTAAACAATGCAACGCAGGTGAGGGGAAGGAGCCTTCCATAAAATCCAATCTCTCTCTTGCTTTTAAATCCTCACCTGAGGGTATTTTTCCATTGATTTTTAGAGAGAAGGAAAGAGAGAAGAAAGACAGAGAGAAGTATCGTGAGAGAAACACAGCGATTGTTGCCTCCTGTAGGAGGTCGGACCAGGGCCCAGGCAAGGGAGGAGCCTGCAACCAAAATATGTTCCCTGGACTCAAATCAAACCCGGGACCCTTCAGTCCTACAGGCCGATGCTCTACCCACTGAGGCATGCCGGCCAGGGCTAAACCCAAGCTCTGTTCTTAAGATGTCTCAGCTGTTAGATTAATCTGATAAGAACCTCTCCCGGTCACCCGTAACCCGAGTTAATGGGGAAGTGCTGAGAGCTCGCCCTCTGAGGCCAAGGACACAGGATGCCACTGGCAGCCTCCCCGCTCCAGGTCAGCCTGATGTCACTGGGCAGGGGGATGGGGGGGCGAGTTGTGAAGAAACAACACTCTATTCACAGGCGGCTGGGAAAGCACCAGGGGCTGAGCGTCTGGGTAGTGAACAGGGAGTTCCGCAAAGCTGCCGGATTCCGTATCTACGTGCAAGTCTGTTGGGGAAATTAACTTTCACAACAGACATTTTTCCGGCATCCAAAGCCCAGGGGTGAGGCCAGGGGCACTGCCAGAAAAGGCAGAAAACGTGTCCCGGGCGCAGAGAGGGCCCAGCGAATGGAGACCACGCCGCGGGCTGCGAAACTAGATTCTCCTGGGTGTGTTAACTCTCTCCAAGTTGATTTATAGGATCAAAGAAACGTCTGTCCAGATCCCAACATGTGCTCCTGGAAGGTAACATGCTGATCTCAAGATGTACGGGGCATGCAAAGTCAATCCAACACACACGGACCGCGCCTGGCACCGCGGTGCGTCGGGGCTGAAACCCACCGGGACCGCCGTGTGCAGTTTCACCGCGAAACACCTGGTGATCAGAGGTGGAGGCCGCGCTGCAGGGCATGGGCCACACAATGACGTGCGAGATTCAGCATCGGATGCCACAGGGACCGTCTCAGCGACGGGAAGAGAGGAAAGGGGCCTGCGGTCACCCAGTTCCCGGGGTCTGGGTGGCGGGGTCTTCTCTCTACCAATGCCCGCCCCCCTGTCACCCTGCTAGCCCGCAACCTCGGTTAAGGAAGCCCTAAGCGCAGTCGGCAGCGGTCTGGGCGCCGGCATCACGAGGCCGCGGCGTGGTTGCCTGGGAAACGCCCACGTGCCGCCGCAGGGCTTCCTGGGCCTTGTAGTTTGCCGGCGGCCTCGCCTGGGCTGGCCGCGCGGGAAGGACTACAACTCCCAGGAGGCGGCGCGGCGGGGCGGACCCGGGGCGGGGCCTGGCGGGACCGCTAGTTGGAGGCACCGGGTCGCCGCGGCCAGAGGAGGAAGATGGCGTCGCGGAGGAACGGACGCGGGCCGCGCGGGCTCCTGGCGCCGCCGCTGCTGCTGCTGCTGCTGCCGCTGCTCGCGCCCTGGCCGGCGGCGGGCCACGGCGGCAAGTACTCGCGGGAGAAGAACGAGCCCGA
The DNA here is from genome assembly GCA_004026665.1 of Murina feae. Lineage (NCBI taxonomy): Eukaryota > Metazoa > Chordata > Mammalia > Chiroptera > Vespertilionidae > Murina > Murina feae. The sequence continues at coordinate 11,668 of PVJC01041044.1, read as the reverse complement.
GCGGCCCGCGCAGCGCGAGCCCGCAGCGGAGTTCCGCGTGGAGAAGCTGAACCAGCTGTGGGACAAGGCCCGGCGGGTGAGCGGCGCGGGCAGGGCCTCCGGGGGTTGCAGGCCCCCGGGCCGTGGGCGGGGCGCGCGGGCGCGGGTGGGCCGAGGGGAGCCTCCGTGCGCCCGGGGCTGCCGAGCGAGCGCTTGGGGCCGAGGTCCGGGAGCCCCGTTCAAGCCCGCGGGGCCGCCCTCGCTCGGGGCTGGGAGCTGGCGGGGCGCGGGCCTCCGGGCGGGAGACGCTGCGAAGCCCCTGCGCCCGCGCCCCGGCGTCCTCGCCTCTCGCTCGGGCGCCACCTCCGTCTGCGCCCGCGGGACCCCGGGAGGTGCCGGTCTGTCCCGGGCCTTTCCCGGAGCCGCCGTGGAGCGGGTGCTGGAGGCCAAGGGCCCGGCAGCCCCACCGGGGCCGGCGCCCCCCGCGCTCTGCTCCGCGCCGGCCCCTCCCAGCCGCCCGGCTGCGGGGAACCGCTGCCTCCCGCGTGCGGCCCGACCAGCTCGCCCAGCAGTTTCTTCTCATCAGCCGAGGTGACGGGCAGGCAGGAAGCACAGTTAGGGATTGAGGGTGCAGGTCCGGCGAGTCGGAACTCGGCTCCCGGAGGGGCCGCCCCGCGGGTGTCTGCCCAGCGCGGGTTCCGTCCTGGGTGACTGACTGCGCTTAAGGGCGGACGGTCCTGCTCTGCCTTCGGCTTCTGTTAACCAGTCCCCCCCAGGAGTGCGGGCTGGGGGCCCTCCACGCCCCGTGTCCTCCTCGGGGGGCGGGTACAGGGAAGGGTTTCTGATAAAAACTCGGAAATCAAAACCGCCCTCTTCTGCTCAGAACTGCCGCGCACTGGAGAGCGAGGTGAGCTGGGTCCCAGGACTCAGCTCTGCCTGCGCGCAGCCCAGGGGCCGCTGCCCTGGCTCCATCCGGCTGCAGAGGGTGGGGTCCCTCCAAGAAGGGTCTGGTTGTTGCTGCTTTTTTAATATATTTTTATTCGTTTCTGAGAGGGAGAGATGGAAACACCCATGATAGAGCACCATGTTTCGCCGCCTCCTGCCCGCCTCCTGCCGGGGATGGAGCCAGCAGCCCGGGCACGTGCCCGACGGGGAAGGGGACCTGGTTCAGAGGTGATGCTTAGCCACGAGCCGCGGGCCGGGCTGGACGTGTCTGGTTCGCTTAGAGCTCCGGACAGAGTCCAGGGTCAGGTTCGGGGCAGCGAGATGCTGACGATCTGAGCGGCAGTGGCTGGTCTGTAACGTGCCTGCAGGCAGCTGCGCTCTACCTTCGCTTTGCGGGGGCCACAGCTCAAGTCCACGGCCAGCGACGAGAGCCCAGGTGCCCAGCTGTGCCCTGCTTGGTGCCGAGGTCCTGCCTGTGGAGCCCGCCCCATGGCTTCTGCCCTGGCCTCAGGCTTTCTCCAAAGGCTGTGGCATGGGGTGCCCGTCCCTCCCAAGGGGGTGCCCGTGTCCAGCCCACGCTCGCCTTAGCCATCCCACAGGACAGCCAGGCACTGAGGGGGCCCCACACCCCAGCCCTGGCTCTGTCACTGGGGGTCATTAGCTGAGCCCCTTGCGGGTGGGGCGTCTGCCAGGCATGTGACTGATGGTTAAAGCTGCCAGTTGAATGGACCTGGGAGAACTGTCTCGTCACTTCATCTGGCAGAGGTGTTGCCGGCCCAAAGTTGGGGGTGCCCCACAGGCCAGCAGAGGAGCCTCATCAGCACTCAGTCAGCCACTCCCGGCGGCTGGTGGGCCCGAGAGCTGTGCGGGTGCTTTTCCTCGTGGTTTTCCATAAACTCAGGCTCCCGTCCTGACAGGTGCAGCTTCATGACGCACGGCCTGCTTTCTCCACCAAGCCCTGCCCTCCTGCCCTCCTGCCCTCCTGCCCTCCTGCCCTCCCCGCTTACCCAGGTCCGGGTGGGAGGTGGGCCTCCTGGGGTGGCGACCATGCTGAACTGTAGACGCTCCAGGCGAGGCCAGTAGGCTCAGGCCACAGGGCCCAGGGCCCTTCGAAGTCCTGCAGGAACGGGTGCGGGTTTGAAGGGCTGGGACCGGACTCTCCTGCCGGCCTTCTGGGTGTCTCTGGGTCCCCCTTTCTCCGGGGCCATGTCGGCGGGCTCCGTGCAGCGATGCCAGGCATCCCCTGTCCCGCCCGCAGCTGCAGCTCTCCCCTGTGGACCTGTCTGAGCTCCACGCCGACCTCAAGATCCAGGAGAGGGACGAGTTCGCCTGGAAGAAGCTGAAGGCCGAAGGCTTGGATGAGGACGGGGAGAAGGAAGCGAGGCTTATACGCAACCTCAACGGTACCTTCCTTCCTCCTAACCGAGGGGAGCGGCCCCGGCCTGCGCGTCCCACTCGGCTTGTGGGCAGGATGGTGGGCCCTGGGGGAGGGCGGGGGCAGCCTTTCCAGTTTCCAGGTGTTAGTTGCACGTGGTGATGTGCAGGTCTCGGTGACACGGCCTGAAGAGCTGACCCACCGGGTGGCTCAGTGGGGGCCTTCTGCAGCTTACGGGGAGGGCTGGAGGAGTCTGATGTCAGGAAGTCCCCCCTCCCCCCCCATCCGCCCAGCTCACATAGAGCCTGGGAATGCACTTCCCACTGCTCACCCTCAGCTCCGAGGGCCTGGCTTCCAGGTGGAGGGAGCTCCAGGGGAGGCCAAGCCTCCCTGAGCCGAGACTGGGTGGGCACAGCCCGGTGCCCAGCACAGGGCGCTCGCTGAGGGTGGACAGAGGCGAGACGCTGGTGTGGAGGGCATGGCCGAGGTGCCCTCACGGGGTCTGGCAGTGTCCACAAGAGAGGCTGGGGTCGGGGGAAGGGCTGAAGGGCAGGGAGCGTCCCCAGGCAGACCAGCTGGGCCCGCAAGGCTCCACGTGGTGCTGGGAACCAGGCTGCTAGGAGGCCGCCTGAGAGGCGGGCCCTGCGGGGCGGGCGCTGAGCCCTGCGGGTCTGAGAAGCAGCCCCAGGTCACTACCTAGTGCTGGTGCCCGGCTGGTGGCCTGGCTGCCCTCCGGCCGCTGCTGCTGTTGGAAGTTGCAGACACACAAGTTTCTCCTGTAGAAACCTCTCCCTCCAAACCAGAGAGGGTCCTGCTTAGGGTTCCCCTCCCGCCGCCCCCTGCGATCCGGGCACATCTCCCCTCCCTGGAACTGGCTGCAGGTTTCGGCTGTGAAGTTGGCCTGAAAACCACCACCCTGGTAACGACCCTCGCCTGCGGGACCTCTCGCAGTAGGAGCTGCGGGGCGGCCGGCGCTGTGGGGGGTCAGCTTTGCCTGAGTTCTGCTGGGCCCCATCGTCGCCGCAAACCAGGGGTGGAGGAACCTGCGGAAGGGGAGGCGGGCCTGCCAGCTGGTGGGGGAGCCGCTGACCGGCCCCTCGGACCCAGGGCCGGCCGTGACTGGCTCCCTCTTCCCTCCTAGTCATCCTGGCCAAGTACCGGCTGGACGGGAGGAAGGACGCCCGGGCACTGAGCAGCAACTCCCTCACGGAGGGCCCCGAGCAGGACAGCCTGGAGGACCCCCGGCTGGAGAAGCTGTGGCACAAGGTACCTGGCGCTCCTGCCCGCGTCCTGCTGTTGCTCTGGGGAGGGCTCTCTAGGACCTCGTCACCCACGGTCCTGGGCTGGGGCGCCCTGGGCGGCTGTTCACTCGGGCTCCCCGCAGGCGAAGACCTCCGGGAAGTTCTCCAGGGAGGAGCTGGACAAGCTGTGGCGGGAGTTCCAGCACCACCGGGAGAAGCTGCGCGAGTACAGCGTCCTGCTGGAGACGCTGAGCAGGACCGAAGGTGGGTCCGGCCCCCAGCCCCTGCTCCCAGGGACAGCCCCGCCCTAGGGCAGGCGGGCTGCGGAGGGCCGTGCTGGATTCTCCCGGCCTGTGTCAGGGTGCCTTTGGCAGGTGCGGGGACGGGTCGGATGGAGCATTTGGTGACCTGGTCTCGGCCAGCCTCTCCCGAAACACATTGTGTTGGCTGTGACCTCTCGCGGCATCGTTGTGGGGTCTGTGGCTCCCCCCTCAGAAAGCCGGGGCCCTGGGGCTCCTGAGCCTCACCAGGCACCCACTTCGTCTCCCAGAGATTCAGGAAAACGCCATCAGCCCCTCAGACATGCGCCGCGCGCAGGAGGAGGTGCTGCACAGCCGGCACGCGGAGCTCAAGGACCAGCTTCGGCGCATCAACCAGGGCTACGACCGGCTGCGGAAAGTCAGCCACCAGGGCTACGGCGCCGAGGCCGGTGAGCTCGGCGGGCACGCCTTCGGCGCATGCACCTGGGCTCCTCTGTCCCTTTTGTCTGAAAGTTGCACACCATCCCCTTCACATTCATGGCCCCTTGGCCCGTGCAGCAGTCAGGACAGCTGGTTACGCCACAGTAACAAGCAGCTCCATGCACGGGGGCTCGCTGATACCAGCGCTTCCTCTCAAGTCACTGCTCACACAGGACCCACCGGGCCTGGCAGGAAGCCGGCCACACCCAGCAGGTCCTGTGAGCTGGGGCTGAGCACGTGGGCACGCACACGGGCACACGCATGCTCGTGGCGCCTGTGTGTCACACACGCCACACCTGCACACTCACACCTGTGCTGGCGGACACGCAGCCCGGCCCACGGCCCCGCGGGTCTGAGGTGGCCTCGCTCCCCACAGAGTTCGAGGAGCCGCGGGTGACCGACCTGTGGGACCTGGCTCAGTCGGCCAACTTCTCTGAGAAGGAGCTGGAGGCCTTGCGGGTGAGCAGGCAGCAGGGGCGTCCCCTGGCGGCTGGGAGGGCTGTGGCCTCTTTACCTCCAACTGCAGCCCTGGGCCCCTCCCAGGGCCTGCCCCTGCCCCTGCCCCTGCCCCTGCCCGCCTTCCTCCCTCCCTCCCCCCCCCTCGTCTTCAGGGAAGCGGCTGCAGGGGCTGGCTGGGAGGGGGAGTCAGCACTGGGACGTTCCAGGAGGAGCTGAAGCACTTTGAAGTGAAGATTGAGAAGCACAGCCACTACCAGAAGCAGCTGGAGGTTTCGCACCAGAAGCTGCTGCATGTGGAGCGGTTTGGGGACCAGGAGCACGTGAGCCGGAGCCGGGAACGCTACGCCCTCCTGGAGGAGAGGACCAAGGAGCTGGGCTACAAGGCGCGTGCCGGCGAGCCCGCTTTCCTCTGCTGGGGGGGGGCGGTCATGGGGCCCCAGACATGCAGCCTGGCTCCTGGGGGCGGTGCTGCCCGGAGGGGCGGAGGTGGGGCTGGGCTGTGGGCGCCTCTGGGTGGAGAACTGGGAGGTGGCAGCAGTGGCACTTGGTAGCCGAGTGCCCAGCTCACCCGCCCGCTCCCTGTAGGTGAAGAAGCACCTGCAGGACCTGTCCGGCCGCATCTCCCGGGCGCGCCACAACGAGCTCTGAGGACCGCCCTGGCGTGGCCTGCACTCGGGTGGCGTCTGCGTGAGCAGGACCGGGACAGCGTGGCCGTGGCCTCAGATGCCCTGCAGAGCCGCCGCCCTGCACCCGAGCACTGATTCGCCTGCTGGCAAGAGGCCCTCGCCTACAGCGTCACAGCCGCCGGCGGGACCCCTGAACCTGCCGTGGGGACCCCTAAACCTGTGGGAACCCCGGATCGGAAGTCCCATGCAATGATGTATTTAATTGGTTTGTGACTGTCACTCATGCCCGTTTCTCTCACTGTGTCCTTGCTACTCGCCCTCAGCGCACGGTGGCTCCGACACTGCTGTCCGGAAGGCACCCCTTCCAGCCCCGCGCCCCGCCTCCCCTGATGCGTGAGAGGAAGAGGGGACGCTGGGGATGGAAGAGCCTTCAGGAGGGTCTCTGGCTTCGCGGGGTGGTCCAGGGGTGTCCTCCCAGGTTGGCCCCTGGAGGAGGCTCAGCCGTCGGCGTCAGACCTGGTTGGAAGGGATCCTGGGCGAGTGCTAGTGTTCGTGGGGTTGGGGTGCCGGGAGGCCCCTCCTGGCCACTGCCAGGCCTCGAGCAGGGCTGAGCTGCCCTCTGAGGTGCAGTGGCTGGGGCCCAGAGCCGGGCCCTTTGCCTGGTCAGCCCTCATGGGGTTCACATCGAGGTGGGGTAAGAGACCTGGCACGAGTCTGGGCCAGGACATGAAGGTGAGCAGAGGGGACGTGGGACTCAGTTTACCTGAGTTGCTGACAATCCGCCTTCATACTGTGCGGTTGGTGGTTCCTGCCCCTGGAGATCGCTGAGGTGGGGCCAAGGGGCAGTCACGGTGCACAGACCACCTCCACTGTCTCGGGAGCGCGGGGCCCACCCCAGAACCCCCAGCCTATAGCCACTTGGCCTGTGACCCCCAAGTTCAGATACTAAGCCCAGCCCTGCGGGGGAATTTGTAGGTGCCCCCCCCCCACGTGGTGCCAAGCTCTCCAGACACCAAGTTCGTCTGCTCCCTGACCTTGGACATCCGCCCCCAGGACAGAAATAAAGGGATAAGCCACCTGTTTGCGAGTTTCTGCTCATGGGCCTGGACAGACGGAGAAGCCACTGGTGTCCTGTTTGAGCTTCGCAGTCTGTGTGCCGTGCGCGTGCGTGTGTGTGTGTGTGTGTGTGTGTGCATGTGTGTGCGCGTGCATGTGTGTGTGCATGCGTCACTCTCAGACGAGGTTGGCCCTGTCTCCAGAGCTGCCCCGCCTAGTGTTCTGTCCTAGCTGCCACTGTTGCTCACGCTCTTGCTGTGGGTGGATGTTGGTGGTCTGGACAGTGACATGGGGGCTGTGGCTGTGGTGGACATTGATGTGCGTGAGCCTCTGGCCAGTGTCCAGGGCTGCCCAGAGGCCTCGGTCTTGGGTGTCAGCGTGGCTAACTGAGGCGCCGGTTTGTTCCTCTGGTCCGTCTGAGCGGACGCCAGAGGAAGTCCATGTGCGGTTACCCACGTGGCCACCATGGCACAGGCAATGGCCCCACTGGAAGGGGCGCCCTTTTTCTTTAAGAGGAAGGTGCAGGAGAGAAGCATCCCACATGCACTCTGACCGGGGTATGTCCCCTTGACCAGAATCATACCCACAACCCTTAGGTGCACAGGCCAACACTAACCACTGACCAAACCAGCCAGGGCGGCCACTCCTGTCACCATGGTTACTGTTGCCTGTCCCTGTGTTTCCCATAAACGGACCGGCTGTCAGTGTGGTTTTCCCTCTGTGAGGGCGCCTCCCTGTGGCCAGGTGGGCGGGTACCTTTGTCAGCCTGAAGGGGGGGGCGGCTGTGCCTGCTGGTGCGCAGCTCTGATCAGCCTGGACGCGGGGACGGAGTGTGCGCCTCGGTCATCACAGGTCACCAAGGGACTTGATTTTCCACATGCGGAAGCTGCGAGATGGGCTGTTCCACCTGACAGGATGGCCTGGGCCTGGGGCATGGTCCTAGCCACAGGGCCCTGGGCCATGGCGTCCTAGCAACACTGGGTCTTGGGCAGGGGGCACTGCATGCGTCCCTCATCTCGTCTCGGCTGGGTTACTCCTGGGTAGGAGGTGCCTCGTGCTGTTGTGAACAGGTTTCTGGTTCATTTTTAAATCGTTTCTGCCCCCTTGGTTCACGTGTCCGTGGTCCATCCATGCCCCAGCCTCCTGCCCACTCAGCCCCCCTCCCAATCCCCACGGCCCCCGCTCCGCCTGGCCTGCGGCTGTCCATCGGCCTCCAGGGGCGTTGCGGCATCTGCTGTGACAGGACCTCACAGGTGGGTCTCCGGGAGTGAGGGTCACGCAGGTTTTCGATGCCTGAGCTAAAGGCACTTGGCACTGGCTGGCCGCAGCCCCCGTTCCCGAGAGTCGTCAGGCCTGCCGGCACCTGCAGCTCCCTCGCTGCCACTGCAGTGAGTTGTCCTAAAGCAGGTGCCAGTTGGCTGGCGTGGCATCACTCCTGAGTGGGAGCTGGGGTCTCCTTGTGCCAAGTCTTTTAAGGACTCAACCTTTAAAACTGCGTGGGACTGTAGATTTTCCAATTGATTTTTTAAAATATGCTAGAGGCCCAATGCACGAAATTCACGCAAGGGGCTCCCAGCTGCAGTGGCTGCCTGGGCCCTTGCAGCCCATCTTCGTCCAGAAGGCTGTCCAGCTGTCCAGTCTAGTTAGCATATTGCACTTTTATTGTTGTGTTAAGGAATTTCCCCTGAGCTGTCAGAACAGTTGGTCCTGCCCCTGGTCACCCTGCCGTCTGCCTGCTCTGGTGAGAGGCTGTAGGTGTGCTGTGGCCAGGATGAGCCCTCCCACCAGGCACCCAGCCCCTGGAGCCCTGCGCTGCCCACGCCCTGCCCCACGTGCAGCTCCTGCCGCCTCCTGCAGGGAACACCCTGCCCTTCCTCCCAGCCCAGGGCTCAGGGCGCGGCCTGACTCCCCCGCTCAGAAGGTGGGGCACGTGCCCTGCAGCCGGAGATGCTGAGGGAGAGCAGATGGAGGGTCAGCACTGGTGCTCCCCGTGGCGGCTGGGGAGTCGGTGGGAGGGAGAAGGACTGAGGGATGCGGGACGGGTGGACGGACAGACAGGCTGGTAGATGGACAGAGGGAAGATGGGTGTGGGGAGGGAGAGAGGGGAGGCTGAGCAGACCGTTGGAGCCCCAGCGAGGTGGAACAGCCTGTCTCTCAGAGACCAGGTGGGGCCCAGCCGGACGGCCTGGTGCCCAGGCTTCGCGGGGTGTGCGAGGGGGGTGGAGTGGCAGGAAGCTCACCGCCACCTCTGCAGACCTCCAGCCTCCAGACCCTGTGGTCAGTGCAGCCACCCCCCCCCCAGCCACAAATACGCTGTTCAACTCCCCCAAAGCCACGGCACCGCTGGGAGGAAGCGCCGGACCCCCCACGGGGGCTGAGCCCACCCTGAGCCCTTGGCCACGTCCAGATGCCCAAATGGGCCTGGCCCTCAGGCAAGGGTCGCAGGTCCGGTGCTGGGCCGGGCGTGTGCCTGTTGTGGACATGCGGGGGGCACCAATGGACAGAGACTGAACTGCAGGGCCCCCAGGCGAGGCCTCCGCGCCCCGGGCAGCGCAGGAGAGAAGCCCCGGGGCCTCGGGAAGACATGGGTGATCCCGGGGGCCGAGGGCTTTACATGTTCCATGACTAACTGGTGGGCCCCGGGACGCGGTCAGGAAGCACGCAGGCGCCCGTGGAGCAGCCCTCGCAGGGCCGAGGCTCGGCCGGCAGCACAGGCCCCGAGCGCAGGGCAGCGATGCGCAGGGTGCGCTTCTGGCAGGGGCCTGGCCGCCTGCCTGGGTGGGACATGGGCTTCACTGTCATCGCTCAGCGACCGCCGCCTTGGAAGGGAGGGGCAGTCACATCCCAGGGCCATCGCCAGCGCCAGCCATGCCCCCACTGGTGCCCGCAGGCCGCGAGCCATGGGCCTCAGACCTCGGGGGTCACCACTGCTCAGCCACGGGCCATGCAGTCACTGGGGCGCTGCCGCTCAGCGAGGGGCCCCCTTCCTCCTGGGCTGCAGCTGGGCCAGCTGCTCCTCGCGGGCCTGTGCGTGCTGGGCCCCTGCCCGCTGGGCTGCCGCCGTGGCCACCAGGTCGATCTGTGCGTAGCCGGAGCTGCTGGCCCCTGGAAGCGGCCCCAGGTGAGCAGGCCCAGGGGCCCCAGGACACCGCTCCTCCTGCAGGGGCCGCGGCGGGACAGGGTGCGGGGCCGGGGGTCCTTCCCACGCCTTCCACCCAGCAGGGCCTGAGCGGAGGAGTTTGGGGGGTGGGGTGGAGGGTGGGAGCATAGCTCAGTAGGAGGAAGGACGGGGGGCTGACGGCCCAGGTGCTGGGTAAGAACCCCATTCCATGGGCCTGCGGGGGACCCACCTCGGATGCCCGCACCCGCCTCGGGGAGCTCCACGCCCAGGTAGTGAGGCTGCTTCGTGCGGGAGGGGCTGGCGGGGATGTTCACATAGGCAGACGCCGGGCCTCCTGCAGGGACAGGGCTGTGAGCCCAGGGGGCCCCTCACAGCTCCTGCCTTCACTCCTCCAGGGCCTGGACCGGCTGAGGGGTCCTGACCCCCCCTCCACATCCCTCCCTGGCCTTCCCTCCCCTTCGCCCCGGGCTCCTCACCCCCCAGTGCCCACTGCAGCCCAGTGACCACACCTCTGTCTCTGGCCTCCTGCATGCCACCCACCCTCTACCCTAACCCCCAACCACCCCTCCCGGCCACTCCCTCCTCAGGTCCCCGCGCCCAGCTCCTCCTCAGCAGTCCAGGCCCCGGGCTATCCTGGGTGGCCATCTACTCCAGGTTTCAGGGATCCCTCCCCTGAGCCCACATATCCGTCCACACTGACACCTCCTCCAGGATGGCCTCAGGCACGTCAAGTCCCCTCCACCGTCCAAGAAACTGCCCACTGGGGTTCAGGGCAGGGCCCCAAGTAGCAGGCTGCCAGATGCACACTGACCACGTGGCCCAGGCCCAGGCCCCCTTCCCAAGCAGCCCCACGCTCCTGACCAGGTTCATGGCAGCGCTGCCCACCGCCCGCTGCCCTCTCAGGTGCAGGTTCCCTGGCTGGGACCACCCCTCCGTCCTGCGTGCAGGGCTGGGCCCGAGGTGGAGCCTACCTGGGTGTGTCGGGGGCGCAGGGGGCCAGGCCGTGGCTCCCTAGACCAGAGAGAGCTGGGTCAGCATCACCTGTTCCCACCCCTCACCCAGCCGAGCCGAGCTGGGACATTAGCCCCAAGAGCGATGCAGGACAGGGCCCAGGCCGCCCACAGGGGAGTCCAGGCTGGGCCCCTCTCCCTGTGCCCCTGGGCTCGCCTGGCCCCGCACTGGGCACCCACAGGCCCTGAGGGGAGAGGATCAGGCCCAGGCCAACCTGCCCCAGCTGCGCTTGGACTGGCTTTCTGGCTGCAGCCGCCACCTGCGGCCCCAGGAGACGAGGCTGTGCGTGCACCGGGGCCGGGCGCCTCTTCCAGCCAGAGAAGGAAGGTGCTGGTGGCTCTGGCCGGAAGGAGGGAGGGAAGGCGGCCCTGCCTAGCACAGCCTCTGCCCGGGCCTCGGTCTCCCAACCCCTATAGGAGTTGCCCCCGGGAAGGGCAGGACAGGGGCCGACAGCGTCCTGGAGAGGGCAGCCCAGCAGCAGGGCGTCGAGGTGGGGCTGGGGGCTGGCGGGGTGCCTCGCCTGCACTATGGGAAGGCAAGGTGCTGCCAGGCTCAGCACATGCCCCCCCCTCCCCCCGTCAGGGCCAGGCTGTGAGCGCCTGCTACAGGAGCCCTGTGTGTGCCAGGGCCTTGGCCGGGGGCCTGACCTCCCACACCCAGGGCAGCAGGCCCACTGCCCTCCAGGAGCGGGCACACACACAGGCCCCCCTGCCCTCAGAGCCCCCGTGGCACCTGCTTCCGGGCTCGTCCCACAGGTGCCTGGCAAAGCCTGTGCTGTGGGGGCACAGCAGCACAAGGGAGGAGCCAGCAGGGCAGGCGGAGTCGGGGACAGGGCTCCGGACTCCTGAGGGGGTCCGCTCACTGAGTGCCCCAGCCCTGCGGCTGCCAGGAAGCCCCACTCGGCCCATCGCCTTGGGTAGGAGCTGAGCGGTAGGTGCTCACATAAGGGAGGGAGGGACCAAAAGGATGTGCTGGCCCCACCCACCCTGGGCCATCCTGGGACCCAGGGGGCACCCAAGGTACAAAATGCCTGGCCCCCAAGAGCCCCAAAGGCCACAGGGTCAGAGGCCATTCCCATGAAGGGTCCGTCCCTCCTTGGGTGAGGATGTGAGGGT
>PVJC01041043.1:0-15633 GCA_004026665.1 Murina feae | reverse complement strand
CCTCAGCCCGGCCTGTGCCCTCTTGCAGTCTGGGACCCCTTGGCAGATGTCCACCTGTTGGCTTAGGCCTGCTCCCCGGGGAATCGGGCCTAAGCTGGCAGTCAGACATCCCTCTAGCAGCCTGGGAGCCCTCGGGGGATGTCCACTTGCCAGTGGGGAGCAGGCCTAAGCTGCAGTCAGACATGCTTAGCACTGCTGAGGAGGCAAGAGAGGTTCCCACCACCGGCACTGCTGTGCCGGCAGGCGGCAGCCTGGCTTGTGGCTGAGCAGAGCTCCTCCTGTGGGAGTGCACTGACCACCAGGGGGCATCTCCTGCATTGAGGGTCTTGCCCCCTGGTGGTCAGTGTGTGTCATAGTGACCAGTCATTCCCAGTGATTTTGCTGTTGGGGTCTATTTGCATATTACCCTTTTATTATGTAGGATATATATATATATATGTTAAAGATATATAATATACACATATACATTAAGGATATTTATAATAATACTACAAATATATATATATATATATTAGTGATTTTTATTACAACATTGCATACCAAGAAGTTGGAGATAGTGTAAATACCTATCTATAAGGAAATACATTATTATACCCACAAAATAATGTAGTATGCAGCCATTGGTCTACAGTATAATGATTGTTTCACAATTGAAATGTATTTAAAGCATTGGGTTTAATATCATGTCTTAAGCAAATTTTTTGAGAATACTAACATTTTTTCAGGTATAAAAGGAAGTCATATGTAACAATGTCACTCTACTTTGTTTCTATCTAAATTGCTAGTTACTAGTTTTTTGTATTTTGTGTTTTATTCCTAATACCTGAGTGCTCAAATATTGGCACTCAAATTAATATGAAAGCCCAGGGATTTCACAAGGCAGTTTGTTCCATGTCTTATCTGCAAAATAGAGGCCTGGTGCATGAAAATCGTGCACTCACGTGGGGGGATCCCTCAGCCTGGCATGCACCTATGGAGAGCAGGCCTAAGCCATCAGTTGAACATTTTAAGCCCTGCAGCTGAGGCAGGAGAGGTTCCTGCTACTGCTGCTGTGCTCACCAGCCATGAGCCATGCTTCTGGCTGAGCAGCACTCACCTGTGGGAGCACACTGACCACCAGGATGCTCATGCATTGAGCATCTGCCCCCTGGTGGTCAGTGCATGTCATAATGACTGGTCATTTGGCCATTTGGTTAATTTGCATATTAGTTTTGATTATATAGGAGGACAGTATATTGAGTAAAATCTATTAAAACATATCAAGAGGCTAATCTGCTAGACGAGGGGTTGACAGATCTTTTCCGTTAAGGGGCAGATAGTCTGTAATATGGGCTCTATGAACCATCGGGTCTCTGAAATCTGTCATAGACATTAGGTGAAGGAGTGAGATTGACTGTGTTCCAATAAAACTTTATTTACAAACACAGGCTTTCGGCTGGATTTGGTCTGCAGGCATTTGTTTGCTGAACTATGCATTAGAAACCAAGGTTCTCCTAATGTAGTGAATCTTCTTTTTGAAGGCATACATGCATACATTTATCCTTCCTTTTTAAGGAGAATGCATTTCAGTATGTGCCACACACAGTTTATCAACAGGGACTTCATATTACATAATTGACAAAAATTCAGTTTGTAAAGTAAGAATATTACCTGCATGCTTCCCCCTTTATTTCTGTTACACAATTTTAAGATGACTAATTACAGTGTACTTTGTACATTTGTTGGACAGCCCAATGTTTGGCCCAATCATGCAAACCAGGCTGAGGGACCCCACTGATGCATAAATTTGTGCACCAGGACTCTAATATATATTATATATATACACACATATACATGCATATTCATATATATATACATATATATATAAAATAGACATACATACAAACATATATACATACATACCACATCCTCTTTATTTGTTTATGTATTGGTGAACACTAAATAATAAATTTTGGTATTGTGAATAAGGTTGTAGTGAACATGGGAGTGCAGCTATCTCTTTGAGACAGTGATAAAATATGTATGACTGTTCTATAAATGTTTGTTATGTCCTTTTGGTCTAATGTTTGGTTCAAGTTTAATAGTTCCTTGTTGATTTTGTGCCTAGATGATCTATTCATTGTTGAAAGTGGAGTATTGATGCCTCCTAATATTGTATTGCAGTCTATTCCTATCTTTAGTTCTGCTAGTATTTGTTTCATATTTTAGGGGAAACAATGTTGAGTACATACGTATTTACAACTGTTATATCTTCTTTATGAAGTAATCCTCTTATAAAAGACCTTCCTTGTCTCTTGTTCCAGTTTTTGGCTTAAATTCTATTTTGCCTGATACAGGTATAATTACAACCGTTCCCCTTTGATTTCTACTTGCAAGGAATAACCTTTCCATCTCTTCGTGTTGAGCCTTTAAGTATCTTTAAGAATGAATCGAGCCCTAGTCTGTGTGGCTTGGTTGATTGGAGGGCCATCCATTATACCAAAAGTTTATAGGTCGATTCCCAGTCAAGTTTGATATCTGATCTCGATATGTATGGAAGGCATTTAATCAATACATTGGTTGCCTCACATTGATGTTTCTGTGTCTTTCTGTCTGTCTGTCTCTCTTTCCATTCCCCTCTTTCTAAAACCAGTGAGCATATGCTTGGGTGAGAATTAAAAGGTTTTAAAAAAATGAATGCGTTGAGTCTCTTGTAGGCAGCATATAGTTGGTTCTTATTATAATCCATAAAGACACTCTATGCCTTTTTTCTTTATTGAATTTATTGAGGTGACTTTGGTTAACAAAATTATACAGGTTTCAGTTGTGCAGTTCTATAGCACATTCTCTATCCACTGCATTGTGTGTTCATTATCCCAAGTCATCCTACGCCTTTTGATTAGAGAATTAAATCCATGTACAAAGTAATTACTGACAGGTAATGACTTGCAATGCTATCTTGTTGTTTTCTGGCTGTTTTGTAGTTCCATTGTTCCATTCTTCCTCTCTTGATGCCTTGCTTTGTGAACTGAAGATTTTTCCGTAATGTGGTTTGATTTCTGTTCTTTATCTTTTGGGAATCTGCTGGAGATTTGGTTTTGTGGTTACCCTGGGGTTTACACAAGACATCATCCTATATAATAAAGAGCTATTATGCTAATTATATCAAACAGCAGAATGACTGTTCAGCCAACCTTCCAGCTGAAGGCAGGGCTTTGAGGGGCTGCGAGGGCTGAGCCCCTTGCAAGAATTTTGTGCTTCGGGACTCTAGTATAAATATAACAGGCTATCTTATGTTGATCACAGCTATGGTTATATTTAACTGCAGAATTACCTTAAGAGAAGAAAAAGAGAAGAGACAAAAAGCTGATCTGTTATGTGAAAAAAATAGGGTGCAATTAAGAAAGAAAGAAGAGCACTCTATTAAAGAAGTTGAAATGAACCCACAGCTTGAAACCACTATTAGAACACAAGATATCACTCTGGAGAGTATAACAGAGAATGAGGTAAATTTATCTTTGGGAAAAATCTCTTATTTCTAAAAGTATTTCATCAATATTTATATCCCTTTAATTTTAATGTATATTATTATGTTTAAAGCAAATAAAAAAATGTCATCTCATTCAAAATCTGAACTGTGTGTGTATGTGATATGTGTGATAGGGGTGGCATTTTGGGTCCATAGGATAAAATGATACTGTTAATTCAAATCCATTTGTCTCCAACAGCATAATAGTGACATTCACAATGGCCTCATCCTAAGGGGAGGCTTTTAATATTTTGCATAAGAATCAATGTGTTGTCCATGATCTCAAAGGAATTGTTACTAACAACAGATGTTCCAAATTTTGGCAGTGATTTTATTTCCTTGATATATCAATAGAGAAACCTAGTTTTCACTCCCACTGATGGAATGGAGGAGGGTATATAACCAGTTCAGAGATGATATTTTAGAGGGCATTCTTTTACTTTTGAGAAAAGTACCAATTTGTTCTAAGTAGTATCCCATTTTAATACAAGGGACTTCTGAAGAGAATGGCATGCTGTAATATATATTTAGTGATAACTTATTGGTAAGTATCTTATTCCTAATAAAGTAGTTCAGTGTATTCCTCCCCCCCACCACACACACAAATTTCACATTTAATACTACTTTAAACATCATGAACAAGAAATGAAAGTTATTAAACAGCAACAAAAAATTCATGATTTTCTAAGAAGACTAAATTTTACCTTAGTCATCATTTGTTTTTTTGAAACTTAGGCTTCTTTTGTGTTTCTATATTTACATTGGAGAAGAGCTATGATTGGTGCAAGAGCACGAATTGTGGAGTCTGAAAATCTGTGGAAAATCCTGAACTTGCTTATGTTTTTAACCCCTCCATTCCAGATTGTGATAACTGAATGAGGTCATTGATGGATGTAGAAGTGCTTAGGAAAGTGCTTGATTATAAGTTGTTCATGGAGGTAGTTGTTATAACTATCTAGGAATGTATTAGAAAAATAGAATATCTATAGCCCAATCTTGGGGAAGAAATAATTTTATGAAATTTAGTTTATCCTAATATACGCAGGGTTAATACTCTTACTTTGGGACAGCTGTATGTTCAGATTCTAATCTCAATTTTTAAGTGTAGAAAGATTTATTAATAATTTGCTTAATGCATTCTGGATTTATGGTGATTCAGAAAAAAACTCTTTCCAATTCTGAGACACTTATAATTCTCTTGTGATTTTTTTTTCACTTTAAAAATATATAATCTTATGTTAAATTTTTGAACTTTGGAGAATTTGTGCTTGTACAAAGTAAGAGAATTGGATCCAACTCTATATTTTTCCAGATGAATACCTACTTATTGCAATTTTTTAATTATAAACACTAGAGGCCTGGTGCACAAAAATTTGTGCACTTGGAGGGGTCCTTCAGCCCGACCTGTGCCCTCTCACAGTCTGGGACCCCTTGGGGGATGTCCACCTGCTGGCTTAGGCCCACTCCCCGTATGATTGGGCCTAAGCTGGCAGTCAGACATCCCTCTGGCATCCCGGGAGCCCTCGGAGGATGTCCAGTTGCCAGCAGGGAGCAGGCCTAAGCTGTAGTCAGAAATCCTTAGTGCTTCTGAGGAGGCAGTAGAGGCTCCCACCACCACTGCTGTACTGGCAACCACCAGCCTGGCTTGTAGCTGAGCAGAACTCCCCCTGAGGGATTGCAATGACTACCAGGGGCAGCTCCTGCATTCAGCATCTGCACCCTGGTGGTCAGTGTGTGTCATAGTGACTAGTCATTCTCTGTTGTTCTGCTGTTAGGATCAATTTGCATATACCCATTTGTTATATAGGATACAGGCCTGTGCATAGATGCAGGCCAGCTGGTTTGCCCTGAAGGGTGTCCTGGATAAGGGTGGGGGTCCTGCTGGGGTTCCTGGCCAGCCTGGGTGAGGGGCTAAGGGCCGTTTTCAGACTGGCCACACTCCCTTCTGGGTGGAGGTCCCTGCTGGGGTTCCTGGCCAGCCTGGGTGAGGGGCTGAGGGCCATTTCCAGGCTGGCCAGATTTCCTTCAAGGTGAATGTCTCCCCCCCCCCCCAGGGGTGCCTGGCCAGCCTGGGTGAGTGGCTGATGGCTGTTTGCAGGCTGGCCACATCCTCTTTAGGGAGAGGGATCCTGCTGGGGTGCCTGGCCATTCTGGGTGAGGGGCTGATGGCTGTTTGCAGGCTGGCCACATCCCCTTCAGAGTGGCCAAAGCCCCCAGCCACCCAAGCTCCCAGCAAGGCTGGCTCGAAGCAGTTATCTGGGAATTATTTATCTTCTATAATTGAAACTTTGTTGCTTTAACTGGGCCCAGGTCGGATTGCCCCTGACCACCCAGGCTCCCAGCACTTCCTTGAGCCCAAGCTGGCTGGAAGCAGGTATCTGGGGTTTATCTTCTATAATTGAAACTTTGTTGCCTTGAGTGGAGGCCACAGCCAGCCAAGGCAGGCAGGAATCTTAGCCCCTTGCTTTTTCTAGCTCCGTGGCTGCTGGCCACCATCTTGGCTGGGTTAATTTGCATATAGTCATTTTGATTGGCTGGCTGGTGGGAATGGCTTAGGTATAGTGGAGTGGCACAAATTAGCATATTACTCTTTCATTAGATTAGAAAGGTTATTCTTTAATTTCAGCGGCTATCATGACGTCATTTTAATGTTTTAGCTAAAAGTCCCCTTTGTGTTACTTAGGTTTCTGAGAGTGCTGACAAAGAAAAAGGTCTATTGCATGAAAATTGCATGTTGTGGGATGAAATTGCCAAGCTAAGACTGGAAATAAACACAGTAAACAATCAGAACCAAGAAATGGAAAACAAATATTTTGAGGACATTGCAATTGTCCAAGAAGAGAATGACCATCTTCAAAAGACAATAAGAGAAACAGTCTTGCAACACAATGAGCAGCTTGAAGTTCTGAGAGCTGAGCATATAATGCTAAATTGTAAAGTGGAGGATGAACAACAAAAAAGAGGAAGACTGGAAGCAGAAGTTGAATCGTACTGGTCTAGACTGGCTACTGCTGTACAGGATCATGAGCCTTGTCAGACATCAAAAAGAGACCTACAATTTACTTTCCAGAGAGCAAGAGATGAATGGTCTTGTTTATGGGACAAAATGAATCTTGATATGTCTAACCTAAAACATAACAATGAGATTCTTTCTGAAGAGATTTCTAAAGCAGAAAGTAAAAGCAGTAACTTACAAATTGAGCTTCATCACACAAGAGATGCTCTCAAAGAAAGGACATTGATTTTAGAAGGTGTAGAAAGAGACCTCAGTCAAAAACAGTATCAAAAGGAGGAGACTGAGCACATGTATCAAAAGGAACAAGGTAAAGTGGATGAAGACATTGGAAAGCAGGAATCCTTACAGGAGAGGCTATCTCACCTACAGAGTGAAAACATGCTGCTTCCACAGCAACTGCATCAGGCTCACAACAAAGTTTACAGAGAAGAAGAGACAGCAATTAGCATCCAAGATCAGATTCAGGATATGATAAAAATATTTAAAGCGAAAAGAGAAAAACATGTTCTTACGCTGGATGAAAGAATTAATGAGTTAATCAATGAATGGCATCATTTTAAAGAAGTAATACATCAGTATGAAAATGATCATGTAGAAAGCGATGTAAGTATCCAGATAGGTAAATATTTTTCAAATTTCCTAAGAGAAAATTCAGAGTAGTGTTTGATGATGGCTAAATGTTGAATCTAGTTGAATATTTAAAATGTATAGATTATGAATGTTTGTTCTATCAGCTTAAAAGCAGACATTGCATCCAGCAAGTGAACATTGGACCTGAGAGGTGTTTTGTTTTGAGTAAAGACATTGTGTTGCCCATGAAACTTTAAGAGCTTAAGTTATGGATTGTTAATGGATATCGATTGATATTAATAATTTAGTCTTACAGAATAATAATTTTAGAATAATAATTTTAACATTTCTGTCACCCCACTTTAATACCATTAGGAAGCAGATATATGGAAATGCTCTACCAAAAATGAGTATTTTGAAATTGAGATTCAATTAAGTGGATTAACTTGACTGTTACATTCAGATTTCCCAGATGAACTGAATATAGATGCTGTATCATATAGTACCTTTTTTTCAGTGACTTCTTATACATGTTAGTTGGTATAATGTTATTTTTATTCATGCCAATTTGGATTAAATTTCAAAATATTTCTGTCTCAACTAATATATTCATATGACCGCTCAACTCTTTTAAAGTCATCTACTTTCATTAACTTAAAACTTGGGACAAGTGTGATGAGTTTTAGCAAATATTTACTTGATTTAATCTTTCAACTATGATTTACTATTTTTTGAATATTTTTACAGATAATGTGCTCATATTTCACATTTCAAAGCCTAATTACTATCACTTGGAAATAAATTTGTCTAAGACAGAGAGAATTGTAGTTCTCTGTGATTTATTAACTTGGCATTGCATCTCCATTTCAGATTAGTGAGGGGTGGCAAGGTTTATGTGTAGCAGGGAGAGAGGTAAAGGCCTGGTTAGCTAGGGTCTCAAAGGCCATTAGAATGACTTCACTTTTCTTCTGAGATAAGAACCTATTGGGAGGATTTCAGCAGGGGATTGAATATGTGAGAAACTATGAAGTTAATTGAAGCCTCAGGTTAAAAAATAAATAAAAAGAAAAATTTCCATAATAATGAATTTACTACCACTTAATCCACCTATGTACCCATTTCTCTTTGAGCTGTCAGCAGATTGTAAAGGTTTGAGATTCATGAGGGCCAGAGGGATAGACAGTGGGGCTGACTCAGCTGTCTGATTTGGCAGGAGGGTTACATTTTCTGTGTCTTTAACCTGATTAAGCAAACAGAAGCATGTCCCTATGAGGAAAAGAAGCCAAGTTGATGTAGGTGGTGGTATTTTCCCAGTTATATATTATGTTAATAATATGTGATTCTAACAAAGTACATGCTGGGTGGGAAAAATTAGGTTTTCAGTTGTTTGTATGGATACAATAATCAGTAAATAAGAATACAAGAATAAACTCTGTGTTTTTTGTACTCACAGCATAAACCTTTGCCCCATCCTTATGTGAAGTTATATATTATTAACATAATTTAATGATAATGTGATTTATAAAATCAATAACAGAAATATCTTACTAGGTAGTTGTGAGACAACTTCAACAAGAACTGGCTGATACCCCCCAAAAAATATCTATGATAGAGGCTTCATTGGAGGTGGAGTCACGTCATCATATGCTTTTACAAGATAAGACACATGACTTAAAGAAGGAACTAGGTCAAAACAGAAGTCAAGTATGTATGAAATTTAACCTGTCATCAGTTAATCTATAGCTGGTTAAATAATATAGAGTGTTTTAGGGTACTACTTTTCATGGGAAGTTTTCTTTAATTTATTATAATTGTACTAGAGGTTCAGTGTATGAATTCATGCAGCAGTGTGGTCCCTCGGCTTGGCTGGTCATCGGGGCCGATGGGGACTGGCTAGCTGGGAGGGACACAGGAGGGCTCCAGGACGTATCTGGCCCATCTCACCCAGTCCAGATTGACGGCACCCCAGCAGTATGCTACCAGTTGGAGCATCTACCCATGGTGGTCAGAGTGCATCATAGCAACTGGTGGAACAGTCAAATGAATGGTCAAAAGAATGGTCAGAAATTTAACATATTATGCTTTTATTATATACAAGGGGCCTGGTGCACAAAAATTTGTGCACTCGGAGTAGGGGGGGAGGGTCCCTCAGCCTGGCCTGTGCCCTCTCGCCAGTCTTGGACGCCTCAGGGGATGTCCACCTGCTGGCATGCCTGGCCAGCCTGGGTGAGGGCTTGACGGCTGTTTGAAGGCTGGCCAAGCCCCCTAGTAGAGACCCTCAACCCATAGGGGTGTGGCCAGCCTGGGAGAGGGGCTGAGGGCCGTTTTCAGGCTGCCCACAGCCCCTTCAGGGTTTGGTCCCTACTGGGGTGGCTGGCCAGCCTGGGTGAGGGGCTGAGGGCCATTTTCAGGCTGCCCACAGCTCCCATTGACCCAACATCCCAACGAGGCTGGCTGGAATCAGGTTTCTGGGGTTTATTTATCTTCTATAATTGAAATTTTGTTGCTGTGAGCGAAGGCCCAGCGGGCCTAGGCAGACAGTTTCCTCCATGGCTGGTGCAACGGAAGCCTCCTGATTGCTCTAGCTCCATGGCTGCCTCTTGGCTGGGTTAATTTGCATACAGCTGCTCTGATTGGTTGGGGGCGTGACTTGGCTGGTGGGCGTGGCTTAGGTGTCTCAGAGCGATGGTTAATTTGCATATTACTCTTTTATTAGATTAGATGATTATCTTTATAGTACATTTATTTGTTAAACACTGGCAATTATTGTGTCATTTGTATTTTATGTTTTTGCTTTTTACCCTTAGGAAAGTTGAGAATTATGCATCATTTTTCATAGAAGTCAAGAGGCTCTTTGTCCTACTAATTAATATTTTTAGTGATATTTCCATTATCATAATGGGGCAGCCAGATATAATCAGTGGGTAATGCTTAATGTAAAGTTCCTGAATTTTTTTTTTTTATTTCTTATTTTCACTATAGTAAATGGATATTCCATCGATTTCAGAATAATTTATATAAGAAGGTCATTCTACAAACTAGTTGAAGTAGGCATATCCTTTATTTTCTCTCACTTAGAAATATTATTAAAGCATGGAAGTGTTCATATCATTGTAAATCTAGATCAACTAAATAAATCCAGATCCACTACTGTATTTGTAAGAAAACTGTATTGTTATAATTCACACATTATATAATTTGCCTTTTTAAATTGTACAATTAAGATTTTAAAACATATGCAGAGAGAGTTGTGCATTTAATTATCACCTCAATCAATTATAGAATATTTTTGTCACTCCAAAAACAAACTCCACACCTCTGAGAGATCACTACCAGCTCCTCATCTCAACTTGCACCTGGCAAAAACCAGTTTCATTTCTGTCTCTATTGATTAGCCTATTATGGATATTTCATATATATGCAACCCCATAAATTGTAGTTCTTTGTGACTGGCTTCTTTCACTTGATGTTGTGTTTTAAAAGTTCATCTACATTATAGCATACTAGGGACCCGGTGCACAAAAATTTGTGCACTGGGGCAGTGGGGGGGGGGTGTTTCCTCAGCCCAGCCTGTGCCCTCTCACAGTTTGGGACCCCTCTGGGGATGTCTACCTGCTGGTGTGCCAGGCCAGCCTGGGTGAGGGGCCATTGTCTGTTTGCAGGCTGGTCAAGCTCCTCAGTGGAGACCCTCACCCCAGGGGGTGTGGCAAGCCTGGGTGAGGGGCTAAGGGCAGTTTTCAGGCTGGCCACAGCTCCCACCGACCCTCTGGGCCATTCGCCTGGAAGCAATGGGGTGGCGCTGGCCACCCCATAGGCTTCCCAGGAGGGGGCATGGGGTCCCCTGGCTGATCCCGTCTCCCCACCCCCCAGGCTTCTCCGCCTGGGAAGCCCATCAGGTGGCGCTGGCCACCTGATCAGATTGGCCTCCTGAGGCCACGAGTCCCGCCGGCTGGTCCCCCGGAAGCTTCTCCGCAGGCAGTTCCGGTGGCGCTGGCCACCTATCGGCCTCCCAGCAAGGGGCTGCGGGGTCCCGCTGGCTGGTCCCCGCTTCCCCCGGAAGGCTTCTCTGCCCAGGAGGCCGTTCCAGTGGTGCTGGCCAACCGATCGGCCTCCCAGCAGGGGGCCGCGGGGTCCTGCCGGCTGGTCCCCGCTTCCCCAGGAAGCTTCTCCGCAGGCCGTTCCAGTGGCGCTGACCAACATATTGGCCTCCCAGCAGGGGGCCGCAGGGTCCCGCCGGCTGGTCCCCGCTTCCCCAGGAAGCTTCTCCGCAGGCCATTCCAGTGGCGCTGGCCACCGATTGGCCTCCCAGCAGGGCGCTGCGGGGTCCTGCCGGCTGGTCCCGCTTCCCCTGGAATGCTTCTCCGCCTGGGAAGGCATCGGCAGGCCCAGGGCGCCAGATGCCTTCCCAGGACCCAGGCTCCCAAGATGACGGAGCCCGGGGCTGTGGCCTCCGCCATCTTGGCTAGGCTAATTTGCATACAGTCGCTCTGATTGGCTGTTGGGAGTCCCGAAGAAATGGTTAATTTTACTATTCCGCTTTTATTAGTTTAGATATGAACATTTTATTTATTTCTTTGTGTGACTCATACACTTATTTATTCATCAATTGATGGAACTTTGTATTGTTTTCACTTTTTGGCTGTTAATAATTCAACTATGAACATTAGTGTATAAGTCATTGTGTGAACATAGGGGTTTTTTTTCCTGCTATGGGATTTTTATCCTCTGATATCAGCATCTCTTGGCCTTTACCCATGCTGTCCATTCTGTCTTTTTGGTCTGTTCCTTGTGCCTCATCCTATATCTATTCGGACCTGGATCCCAATCTTCCCTCCATGAAGCATTTCCTGTTTCAACTCTTGTTAACCTCATTCATTCCAGCACTTGTCATCTTGTCTGTGCAGAACACTTTAGTCCTTAATTTCACATTGTCTTAATTTTCTTCACAAGAGATAATCTCATCTTTCTATGTATAAATTTGTTTCTGGGGCATATTATTTGATATAAGTGTACCTATCTTTGTATAAATTGAACACATTTGAGCTTAACTATTGTTAGGATACAATTAAGTACTTTGTATCACTGGTGGTCTTGGAATTCAAACCCAGATATTTGATCAACACAATGTTGAGGTAAAGAGTCTGAATTGGCAAGAAGAAGATAGCTCTAGCTTTCCCAAGCCTTCAAACAATATAGTTGAGTATACATGTGAAAAGAACTTCAGAAAACTTTTATAGGTCTATGAAATAAGAATTTATTATTATTTTTAAAGGCAAATAATTGAACATCAGACGCTTGCAAAAAAAAAACCCTATGAAATAAGAATTTATTATTATTTTTAAAGGCAAATAATTGAACATCAGACGCTTGCAAAAAAAAAAACCCACAAAACACCACCATTTGCAGTATAAGAGAAAAACAAAGCATAGAATGCTGATCAACATCCTAAGGGTGAAGGTGCCCCCAAACTCAGAACACAACAGTAGTACCCTCAAAGTAACACCAATAAGAATCAACAGAAAATGTACAAGCTTAGCAATCTACAAGGGTGATCCAGGTCACTCATGGTTTATGAGTGTGTGGTTGAGGATATTGTTTATGAGGTGCAAGAAGGAAGAAGGAAAAGTACAGATAACCTCAATAAAGGGGTCAAGGCTAGAAATGTTGATTAGGGAATCTGGTTTGAAATGTTGAGATTAAAGCATCTCTGAGAGAATTTTAAGAAAGGAATAGACTGCTTTCCAGAAGGCTGTTTCTGTTTTGCTTGGTAGTTCAGTTTGTTCATTAAATTCCACATATGAGCAAAGTCATATGGTACTTGTCTGCTGGTGGAAGGTTAGGGGGTGGTATAGGGATGGAGCCAAAAGCAGAAAAAAACTAGAGAAAGCTCATGGACATGGACAACAGGTGATTTCCAGGTGTGTGGGGGGTTGGGTGGACATGGAAGAGGCCATAGTGGGGATACATCATGATGGAAAGAAAATAAAAAAGAAGTGAGGTAGAAAAGAAATTAAAAATAAAATTGTGAACCTGGGTGATGAACCTATGGAGGGCCAATATACTATTCTATCTTCCTTTGTTTGTTAGAATTTTTCTATACTTAAAGGTGAAAAAAACACCCTATTGTCTTAGGTGACCACTGTCTCTATCCACTGCTGGACTGGAGCTCCCCTAATGCATTCTTCAGAGTATTCCTCTTCTGTGTTTGTCTTGGATTTGAGTAGTGAAATACAGATTTTTCTATTAATATTGTAGACTTGGTATCAGTGAAAAAGACAGTTTTTTTCTTTATCACGTTTCTATAAAGAAGGTCTACTGATAACTCTCCTATATTTGAACCACGACATCAGCACCAAATCAAAAATTTTTGGTAGCAGTTTTATTTGAGACACTAGAAGCCCGGTGCACAAAAATTTGTGCACTCAGGGGTGGAGGGGAGAAGGGAGGGTCCCTCAGCCCGGCCTATGCCCTCTTGCAGTCTGGGACCCCTCAGGGGATATCCACCTGCTGGCTTAGGCCCGCTCCCTGGGTGATCAGGCTTAAGCTGGAAGTCAGACATCACTCTGGCAACCCAGGAGCCCTCGGGCGATGTCCACTTGGAGCAGGGAGCAGACCTAAGCTGCAGTCGGACATCCTGTTGAGGAGGCAGGAGAGGCTCCCACCACCACTGCTGTGCTGGCAGCCATCAGCCTAGCTTGTGGCTGAGCAGAGCTCCCCCTGTGGGAGCGCACTGATCACCAGGGGGAAGCTCTTGCATTGAACGTCTGCCCACTGGTGGTCACTGTGTGTCATAGTGGCCAGTCATTCCTAGTGGTTCTGCTGTTAGGGTCAATTTGCATATTACCCTTTTATTATATAGGATAAAAATGAATACTTGAATATAATGACAATATTCTGAACTTATATTCCATAGTAATAAGAAAAACTTATAGAGCTTGCATCTGGATTAACTGAGAATTAACAAGTTGAGCAATAACTTAAGAGGAAACGAAATACTTAAAGACTGAGGAGGATACAAAGTAGAATTAGCATCACTTTTGGGGTTCCATTAGAGAAGTCTTCTGGAGAATAATGTTTAGAAGGAAATGATAAAAATGGATTTGTAGAGCTCTGAATGGAGTTGCTGTGTGATTAGAGCATTATCCCATATACCAAAGGTTTGCGGGTTCAATTCCCAGTGAAGGCGCATATCCAGGTTGCGGGTTCAATCCCTGTTGGAGCTCATGTGTGAGGCAGCTGATTGATGTTTCTATCTCACATTGATGTTTCTCTCTTCCTCCCTCTTCCTTTCTCTCTCTCTCGAATCAATGAAAAACCTGTCCTGGATGAGGATTTTTTAAAAAGTGGATTTGTAGAAAGTATGGAAGTTAAAAAGAATGCCCTAAATAGTGAGGATCTGGAAATATCTAATTAGGTGGTATGATCAAAAGTAGTGTCTGGCCCTGCTGGTATGGCTCAGTGGTTGAGCATCGACCCATGAACCAAGAGGTCACCAGTGAATTTCTAGTCAGGTCACATACCCAGGTTGCAGGCTCAATCCTCAATAGGTGCAGGAGATAGATGTGTCTTTCTCATTAATGTTTCTATCTCTCTATCCCTCTCCCTTCCTTTCTCTCTCTAAAAATCAATAAAAACATTTTTTTAAAAGGGGGGTCTGCACTTCAGTCTTTAAAGAAACACATTAAAGATACAGAAATGTAATACAGATTCATCCTCCATTCATTTTGTTCATCTTATCCCTTGGCCCCAGAGCCATATGAAAACCTTCAGATAAACATCTTGCTACCTGTTATCTGTTCTGCTCTCAGAAGTTCCCTCCTTCCCAGAAAAATGGGACTTTTGCTGTGTTTGAGACTATCCATGTTCTGGCCCGTGCACCTCTCTCTAAGATTTCTTTCTATTTTCTCCCCAAATATTTCTTCTCATTCTGTTTCCCAGAAGACCCTAATCATTTCCTGGCAATTTGCTTTCCATGCCTTTGCTTTCTGCCTTTCTCTTATCGGGATTGTCTTCTCTCCTCTCAGACAAATCTTCTGAGCTCAATCCACTTTCAAAATCCATGGTTTCGAAAATCACTTTCCTCGGAGGTCACTGGCTAATTTTTGGTTTTCATTTAGCAAGTATTTTCTTGTGTTGTTATTCTTTCACTTTCTTTCATTTGCTAGATTGAGCACATTGTAAAGGGACTGTGCTTGTAACCTTCATCAAATTGCTTGGAATTTCTGCAAATTGGGTTGGAGATAACATCATAGACAGACCAATCTTCTTTATGTGTGTGACTTGTTAATTGGAAAACTAGAGTTGCGTAAATGTGTAGAGACTTTTTTGTTTGTTTATCACCATATCTCAAATGCTTACTATCAGGCCCAGTTGTGGACTTATTTGTTGAATGAGTGCTGGCTTATTTTACTTAAACAGTATGTCTTAATCCGGTACTTTTATTTATTTATTTATTTTTATTTTCTTCCAGTGGTTTCTTTTTTTTTTTAATTTATCTTTATTGTTCAGATTATTACAGTTGTTCCTCTTTTTTCCCCCA
>PVJC01041042.1:0-15111 GCA_004026665.1 Murina feae | reverse complement strand
AGCAGAAATTTTGTCTTCCCTAGACCAAGGACACTTGGGAATGGAAGTGCTGAGGGAGTTTGGTGCCTGTTGCTGCCAGTGGGGAAGGGGCTGATATATGTCCCCTTCCAGTGCGCAGCCTTGGGAGAGGCCTAGTCGCTGATTTGCCATGGGAGGTGCCAGATGGCTCAGCACAGCTTCTCCTTGGTGAAGAGACCTCCCCGATGGCCCTGTCCTTGGCAGTGCCACGGGTGGAAGAATGGACTTCAGGCATGACTAAGGACCATGCCCACCTTCCCGTCGCCTGTGCTCACGCTCATAGTGGAGGAAAATCGCCTGGTGGGCACGCTGTACCTGCTGCCCACCGCCACCGACCGCAACTTCGGCTGCAATGGCATTGAGCCCTACGAGCTGCTCCAGGAGCCCGGGGGCAGTGGGAACGACACAGGCAGCATGTTTGAGCTACAGATGACCGAAACCCCGGGCGATGAGAAGCAGCCGCAGCTCATCGTCAAGGGGGCGCTGGAACACGAGTAGCACAACTCGTACCAGATGACCCTGCGGGTGTGCGACAGTGACAACCCGACAACAGCAGCCCCTGAGGCCGACCTGGTGGAGAACAGCACCCTGGGCACCCCCATCCTATGTGGGGATGTGTTCAGTGCCACCACTGATTTAGTGTGGCTGCTGCGCCTGGATGCGGCAGTGGGCTGGCTCAGCATCCTGCACGGCATTGACTGCGAGGAAGTGATCCAGCTGCGCTTCACCGTCATGGCCCATGACTGTGGACAGCCCCCAAGACCGACAGGGCCACCATGGTCCTCGTCATCAAGGACGAGAACGACAACGTGCCCTTCCAGCTGAAGCCGGCCAGCGACACAGAGGGCGACCAGAACAAGCCTACTTGCTGGAGCCCTCAGTGACCAGGGTGTTTGTCATCAACCCCAACTCCAGGAACATCCTGGTCAACATGGTGTTGGACCGCAAGCAGACGGACAGTTATGAGTTCAAGGGGCCACCCAGGGACTGGCTCCTGCCTGGAGGGGACCACGTGCTATCGTCTTGGCCACTCCCACGGCTCTTGGGGTTGCAGGACTGAGTGCCTGGGTCCACTGCCCCTGAGTGAGGGCAGCCCAGTCTGAGTGGAAGGTCACTGGTGACAGGGCTGCGTGCGCCCACCTCTGGGGCCACCCTCTCGGACGGCGGGAACCTTCAAACAGATTTGACTTGGCTGTGGTCAGAAAGGAGCTAGGAGTATGTCCTCAGCAGGATGTCCTGTTGGACAAGCTCACTGTCCTGGAGCACCTGCTGCTCTTCACATCCATCAAGTCGCTGCAGCGGACCTGGGTGCCCAGCAGCAGGTTCCTGATGCAGCATCAGCACCAGGCAGCCCGTGCCCTGTCCGGAGGCCTTGGAGGAGGCTGTTCCTTGGTGCCGCTTTCCTCGGCATGTTCAAGACCGTGGTGCTGGACGAGCCCACTAGTGGAGTGGACCCCTGCTCCCAGCGCAGCATCTCGGACGTCCTCGTCCAGTAGGAAGGTCGGACGATCATCCTCGCAGCCCATCGCCTGGACGAGGTGGAGGCGCTGAGTGACCACATGGCTGTCCTGCAGCAGGGCCGGCTCTGTTGCTATGGCGCCCTCTTCAGCCTAACGGAGTCCTATGGCCGAGGCCTCTGCCTGGCACGGAGCAGCTTTCCACTCTGGAGTAGGACGGCCTGCGGGATGCAGTTTGCGCCAGGGCCCTGATGCAGACCTGCGTCCCACAGGTGTTTTTCAGAGACCGCAGCGGGCGCATGCTGGGCTGTGTCCTCCCCGGGGACGCTGACCGGGCTGGCCTGGAGGGGGCAGGGTCTTCCAGGCGCTGGAGCGGAACCGGCACTGCCTGTGCCTGGCGGATTGCGGGGTTGCAGGTGCCACCTTGGAGGAGGTGTTTCTGATGCTTCTGCAGGATCCTGGAGAGCAGTAGGACGTGGCCCCGGGGTTGGAGGCGCGGAGCCCGAGGCCTCCGGAGTCCACTCTGACTCCCATGACGGTGCCCTTGCCAGCACCCTCATGCAGGTGGCTGCCCTGCTGACCCAGCGGTTGTGCCGCACACGCCGCTCACTCTGTGATCTGCTGCTGCCCATCTTCTTTGTGACCTTGGAGATGGGCCTGTTCTTGGTGAAGCTTCTGGCCGTTGGCTACCCTGCCCTCCAGCTCATACCTGGCCATTACAGGAAAGCCAAGTGACAATGAAGGCATAGACCTGGCCCGTGTGCTTCTGCATGAGTTCAGGGCCCAGAGAGAGCCCCAGGCTGGGGGCTGGTCTTTCGGAGGCCGGGACTCTGCTCAGGATGTGAACTCAGACCTGTCAAGGCAGCAAGAACATCTGTTTGACAGGAATAGTCATAACTACTCTTTGTCCTAGTGGTTATCAGCCTGTAGTATGTTATGACTCTATTATCAAATGCACGTTGGAGGGGAATTGTATTAGACGAAAAATAATAGAACTAATATTGCTCCACAAGGCTAAAGAAGCTTGTGGGACAAGAGGGGGGAATGAGGAGGAAAGCTGGTTCTGCAAGGAATGTTAGGCCATTAAACCAAACAAAGCCCTGTCCCCTGGTAGGTAAGGCAGGGGGCCTTGTTTTTGAGCCCTTCAGGGCCTTGGGGGGAGGGAGTATATTTGCATATCAATGAACTTGAGGGGCACTTATAAAGCAAGGTTCTCGAGTGCTACCCTCACCCTGATTTGGATTGGATTAATCCCGGAGTCCGCGCGTGTTATTAAACTGTGATTTCTCCACCTCTTCAAAGCATCGCTTAGTTTTTTTGGTCTTTCTGCAACACCATGACCTCCAGCACTAGCCCCCTGAGACCTCCCTCCCACTTAGAAATCCTTGCTGGCATTTAAGGTCAGGAATCCAGCCATGTCTCTTAATACAATCAAACCCCAGCCCTTCAAAGCTGGCGATGGCCAGAAACTCTTTAAACAGAAAGCAGCCAATAGGAGCCAGGGCTGTAAGATCCAACCACATGAAAACAAATGGTTCCTTGCTTTTGGGCAACACTTCAGCATTTATTGACCAATTTTACGTTAATCGCCTCATTTAGTTCTCAGCATAATTCAGTGACATAGGTAGGGCAGGAGTTATTTTCAGATGAAGAAACAGGTCTGGAGGAGAGGAAGTGATCTTCTAAATGCAAATTAGAGAATGAGTTGATTCTGGAATGAAGGTCTCAAATCTCCTTCAGATGACCGTGCACTATATACTAACTATCTTAAAGTGTACCCATCTTCAACACCTCACGGATACAGTCACAGCACAAGGAAAAGCCCTTCAAGTTGATACTTTCTGGGGACTTAATTGGGCTCAAAACAAGCAGCTTCTGTCCTGCAGCTCCAGCCCCGAACCCATGATGGCGCAGTCACATCCTTGAGATAAAAGCCATCTGTGTAGGGCCCACAGGAGCACACAGCCAGCCACACCCTGAGGCATTGCAGGCCCCGCTGACTCAGGAGGAGCATTCCCACGGGTGACCACAGTCTGCTCCAGGCTGTTGCCCAGGGAGACGAGAGAATCAGCAAGCAAAGAGCTGTCTGCCCTGCCCAGCCTCTCAGGGGCAATAGCTTAGCCCTGAAGCTGGCAGGCACCCACCACTTGGGTGTGACTCGGCTGGGTGCCCAGCACTGCAAGCCTGTCCAGGTCTCACAGTTCCTGGTAACACCCTCATGCTTCACCCGCTTGCATTTGGGAGAAGAGTCATCAATCTGGCAGCAGCCCAATTCAGCAGCTGATTGGGACAGGGAAAAGCAGAGGTCTTCACCAGACCAGCCTTTCTTCCATGAGCTTATTCAAATGCGAGGTTACTGTTGCAAAGGACTGACCAACAAAGCATTGCTCATCCGCAGCAGGAATACATGTGTGCTCTTCTGATTAGCAACCTGGAACAGCATTCCTGCAGATGTTATCAGCAAGCGTTTACCAGATGTGTAGTCACTCACACGTGTGATGAGGGGATGGCCATGTGCAAAGTGGAATATAAAGATACCAGAGAGAGTGCTAAGCTTCCTCCGTTCAAATTCCAAGTCTACCCACTTAATAGCTGTGTGACCTTGGGCATGTTACTCAACTTCTCTGTGTCTCAGTTTCTTATCTGCAAAATGGGGATGCTAGTACCTAGCTTAAGATGGTTATACCCCAAGCACTTAAAAACCTAAATAAAACGCTTGGGATGTGGTTCGGTGGTTGAACATTGAGCTATGAACCAGGAGATCGCAGTTGGATTTCTGGTCAGAGCACATATCAGGGTTGTGGGCTCAATCCCCAGTAGGGGGTGTGCAGGAGGCAGCTGATCAATGATTCTCTTTCATCATTGATCCATTGATGTTTCTCTCTCTCCCTCTCCTTTCCTCTCTGAAATCAATTACTCAGAATGCAGTAAGCCTTTGATACATGTTAGCTACTATTACAATAATATTTTTAATAGCTCTTTTTAATATCCCAAGAGATGGGAACTGTTACTATCCCCATTTCATAGGTGAGAAAATGGGATCAGAGGCCTTAAGCAAGTTTCCAAGGTTACAACACTAATAAGAGGCAAACTTAAGACCCTAAACAAGTTTGTATGGTCCAAGCCCTGTGCTCTTATTTACTGCTCAGAACAATGCAGATGCCTCTCAAGAACTCATTGTCGTATACAACAGGAGAGAATTAGTATTTGTTTTGTGCCTATTAAGTGCAAGACACTTTGCTGGGGCTTTACATAGATTAACGTAAGCAAACAGATAACTCTCCTTCAAATCAAAATGTGATTAGGGCCTTACCCAGTGCCACGAAAGTCAGAGGGCAAGTGGCTGCCCATCTCTGAAGGCCCCACTCACCTCGGGCTCCTCTTCGCTCCTCTGCTCCTGGGATGTCTCCGTGGCAACCTACTGGCCCTAATGGAAGTGGGCTCCAGCAGACAGCCTTAGCATGCTTCCTTTGCACTAGTCTGATTTCACCAAACAGCAAACCTATAAAACCAAGCTCCACATAAATAAGCATTTTATTTAGGTTTCTCTAACCCCAACCGCAACCCCCGGATTTTCAGTTCTCTGGTGCTAGCTGTGCCCTGGTTCCATGTTCAATAACAGATATGGTCTTAATTTTTTTTCTTACTCATCCCAATGGGAAAAATAAATTGTAACTCTACGCATTTAAATAAATAATATTGCTTAGGGTACTAAGCACTAAGAAGAGATGGGAGATTTCAAGGGGAAGATGTCTTCACTACAACCTAAAAAGTCATTTTAACAACAGTGTTTATCACGAAGGCTGGAGAAACCCATTCAAATGCTTCTTCAATTAAACTGGGTCAGCATTAAAAGGTTAAGAAGTTTGAAATGCTCTTTTTTTTTTTTTTGCAATAACATAAACCTGCACATTCAGTCTTATTCAATTTTGTTTCACATATATGCAAACACACAAATGCGTACATACCAAACGCAAGAAATTCATCAAAATATTATTGGTAGCTACCTCTGGAGCATGGGTTAATGGTGATTTTATTTCCTTCTATATACATTTCTATGTTGTGCAAGTTGTATATAGTGAGTCTGTTATTTTTATAATCTAGAAGGATAACCAAAATTATTATTTCATTTTGAAATTAGTACAAGAGAAAACAGTTTTACCCATGTGAGCAACCAAACTCATGAAAAGTCTAAGAATTTAACTAAAATAGCAAAAGAAGTAGTTCAGAAATTACTTAAGGGAGACTAGTATATAACTTGTATTTACTAGTATAAAAGCTCAGATTTTGCAAGTACTAATGACACATCAGCAATACCTTCTGTTTGGCTCTTTGTGTCCATTTACAAGAGGTATAATGGATACAAATAGGTCTCTAGTATTAAGCAATGGTGTTTAATCTTGAGGAAGGGGGTCATGAGATTCAGAGGAGAGTGCCTCAAACAATAAACCTTCCCCCAACAATGATGACAGAAACACACACACACCACAGAAGTTTATATATAAATTTAGAATCTTCCTGGTCCCTGTCACCCATCCTTACCTGCCCCCAGAATCCATGAAACACAGGTCAAGAAACTGCTTCACCAATTTTCTCCCCACCCTCCGGTGTGACTCAATGTGTTGATTGTGGGCCTGTGCACCAAAAGTCACCAGTTCGAATCCCGGTCAGGGCACTTGCCCAGGATACACATTCAGTGTCCATTTGGGGTGCATATGGGAGACAACCAATCCATGTTTCTTTCTCTCTCTCCCTCTCCTTTCCTCTCTTTCTAAAATAAATTAAAACTAAAAAAAAAAAGAAGAAGAATTTTCTTCTATTAGTTTCCCCCAAGTTTTAAATTATGAATTATTTTTAATCCTCTCCATTCAAACTGAACTTGTTTTTTCAACTTGATAGCATTCTACCATGATTTCTAGATGCTAGAAAATTGTTGAGTTCAGAAGCTTAAAAAATATACACCTCATCCCTGCCTCAGCACCACCTCCACATCGACTCACCATACAAACTCAGCACGTGGCACTCAGCTCTGGGTGTGGTTATTTGACATAGTGTTTTGATGATTTGTGTCCCCACTAGCTTGAGCTCCTTGAGAACAGCAACCCTGTCCTCTCCTACTTCATATCCTCTGTACCACTGTGGTGCCCCTAAAAGATTCATTAACTCAGCCCCCATTACTATGAATGTGACTTTATTTGGGAAAGGGTCTTTGTGAATGTAATTAGATTAAGACTCTCCAGATGTGGTCAGCTTGGATGACCCAGGTGAGCCCTCATCCAATGACACACACCCTTATAGAAGACACACAGAGGAGAGACACTCCGGAAGAAAAGGGCCATGTAAAGCCAGAGGCACAGAGTGGAGTGATGCACCCACAAGCCAAGGAATGCCTGCAGCCACCAGAAGCTGGAAGAAGATGGGAAGGATTCTCCTCTGGGGAATTCTGAGGGATCAAGGCCCCAGCCAACACCTTGATTTCACGCTCTGGCCTCCACAATTTCCTGTTGTTTTATGGTAACTTGTTACAGCAGCCCTAGGACTCTGACATATCCTAGCAGCACCATCCCTGGTGGATAATTTGAGCGAGGCACACTTGCTTAAGAATGGAAAAGGCTGAGGGTGTGGCTTGTGCCTCTTGCATATCCTCCAGATGAGGAAGCTTCTCTGGAGGCCACTGGACTCTGGCTGACAAATATGTAAGCATCATTATTCTGCTGTCAACTGAACCATTTGTTCCTTTAATGAGGTGTTTGAATCTCACTTTATATTCATTGTTCTGCCCTCCTTGATTTTACTGTAAGTGACTGGATTGACTTTTGATGTATCGCCAGCACACCATAAATTATGAGCCTCTTTCTTTCAGGTTGGGGAGGGGAGGAACTCTACTTCCCTGTTCAGTTATTTCAGGCGAGGGTGGGAGCAGGTTTTCTGTGTCAGCGGCATCCTGATTACGATTCAGGATGTGCGGCTAAAGGCAAACAGTTCCTCTTCAAATTCAATCAAATAGGAAGGAGCAAAGGCCCAATCTAGAAAAGCCTGGTTCTCTTTGTGTGCACAGCCAAGGGGTCCTGGGAAGCTTGGGAGAGATGCCGGCCCATCTCAGGCTCAGCAAGACTGAACTGACATGATACTCAGGAAACTCCTGTGCTTACTCGGCACAGGCTTCCAGTTATATCCTGGACGATCCCAAACCTGCCACAGTGGAAGTTATTTACAGGCTACAAGGGCAGGGGTTGGTCAGGGTTAAAACATCTCTCTCTCTCTTTTTAAAATTTCTTCTCCTTGGAAAAAATTTTATATGCAACATTCATGGTGTTGATTGTCGCTACTAAGCACCCAAATAATGACTCTGCGGACATTCTGTTTTGTTGATACATGGTACAACTCAGAACCGTAATTTTTCACTCAATAAGTCATGACCGTTTAATGAATTCAGAGATCAATTTTGTGAGTGAAGCCAGCACTTTTGCTGAAATGTGATGGAACAGAATAGAAAATACAAGAATGCATCTTGCATTCTGAGGGTAAGTACTGTACTATGAAATGTTGTTTTAGTTTCATATGTATGTATGTGTCACTGACTCCTCATTATGAGTCCTTTTCTGAAAAGTACAGAAGCCACTGCCTTAGAGAATCTACGCCACCAAGCCCAAAGCATTGCTTCCCCTTGTCCATGGCCCAGTTCTCGCGAGCACTATTTGCAGCACTGATGGGGAGCTCAGCTGGTGAGAACAGTTCATCACACGCCTCGTGAGACAAGGGGCCATCGGGCCATCGGAAACCAACGACCATCCTTCCCCATCAATCCACCAAGTGCCTTCTTCCTGTGCCAGCCCCACCCTGCCTGAGGCTGGGGCCCCTGCCTGCAGGGTCCTTATTTCTACACCTTGGTAGAACGTTACCCGTTCACCTCCATCTTCCTGAGGCCCACTGTTCTTCCTCTGAAGTCCTAGAAACTCCACAGCTTTTCGGTTACTCTGAAACAGACTCACACAGAGCTCCTGAAGTCTTTGAGAAGATAAAAGAACCCCTTTGATTCCTTTCACGGGCCATCTTTTTCTAGATCAATGTGTCCGTCCAATTTCCCCTTTTGCCATTTTGCCAGGTAAGCAGTCACTCTGGCCTCCATCAAGGATTCTTTCTCACCCACGAATTTGCTGTCTCTCCTAGCCCATGCTCCCATTCCCTGTCCCCTGGAGGGCCTGCACCACGGATCGGCTGTGGGCTTTCTGATCACACCTAATTAAGAACCATAACTAATTAGACTGGCCGGGTGGTATAGACTGGAGCATTCACCTAGGCAGCAGCAGAACTGCATCCAAGTTTTGGTGCTGTTGCATTACTGGCTGACAGTGGTGGATCCTGAGGAACCAATCTCGCCAGGTGCCCTCATCTGCACATGCGCTACTGAGCAGCCAGCACCACCAATACTGAGTCTTTCATGTAACCTCCCACCACCCCGCATGAAGGGGAGGGGTTAGTAAATTTCCCTTCAGAACTGGCTAGTAATAGGAGGGCTTCCATTCGGTCCAATGCTTTCCCCCAATGCTATCGGACTAAGCTGTGGTACCTCCTGGAGAAGTGCTCTTCCTCAGAAAGTGTAGCCCAGCTCTTCCCCTTTGCCTAAAACAAACAAGACATGCACACGGTCCAGTCTCTTCTGTCTTGAAGTCATTATGTACATCAGCATTTTGAACAGCAGAAAGTAACACAAATAAAACATAAAATAAAGTAGTTGAAATTTTCCAAAATAAGCGATCAGAATCGACTCTATGCCTATGCCTGTGAGAATACTAGTATGTGAAAGCTCACATACTGGGGAGATTCCTCTTTGCTTCCATCAAATTCCCATGGGCATCAACACACCAGGACACTGAGAATGACTGAAAGGTAATTGCAACATAACCCGTTTGGGCTTGTCAGACACTAAACTCAGCTCTGAGCTTCCCAGTCACCGGGGGAACAATCAACAAAGTAATGAGGGTGCAAGGACTTTTCCGTAAGAAAATCTCTCTCCCTCTCCTTCTCTCTCTCTCTCTCTCTCTCTCTCTCTCTCTCTCTCTCTCTCTCACACACACACACACACACACACACACACACACACACACACACACATACCTGGAAGCCAAATTAAAATTGGCCCCTCAACCTTGTAGAGTTAAAAGGCAAGACCTGTCTGTAGCTTAGAAAGCTCAGACTCTGCACACACTTGCTAGAAGTGTTCCTCAAGTGTTGCCAAAAGGTCCCACATGATCCGTTTTCATAAATAGAAAATTCATGGATATTAACATTCAAATCGTTCACTTGCTGGAAAGCTGAAGAACTGTTTATCTCTCAGCCATAGATAGGCTCTGCCTGCCTGACCTGGTTTACTCTGCTCATCTATTTTGTTTTTCTAAATATATTTTTATTGATTTTTAGAGAGAGGAAGGGAAAGGGATAGAGAGATAGAAATATTGATGAGGGAGGAACATCATCGGGAATAGAACCAATGACCTCTTGGTTCCTAGGTCGACGCTCCAGCAACCATTGAGCCACACCAGCTGGGCTGTTCATCTGTTCACTACTCCTTTCTTCAACTGGTGCAGCAGTGAGTGCCCGCCTGTGCCAGGTCTATAATCGAGATAAAAATAAAGGGGTGTTCAGTAGAATTGGGGTTTTTTAGAGAAGGGGTTCTCTTTCCCTCTCTTACTTAAGCCTGGAGAAAAAGAAGTTAAAAACACATTCCTGAGCAAGGCTAATTCACAAAGCCAGCTGAACCACAAAGCCTTCCCCAAGGCCTAAATCCCTCCTCTGAGTTGGTTGGTCTGATTGTCTGGAGTTAAGGGGTTCTTTCCTCTGGGCCCTTTGAAATAGCCATAATTAACACTTACACCGAGGTTTATGATACAATGGTATTATTTACAGCAAGTCAGCAAACTATGTCCTGCGGGGATTCGGGGACCATATGTGGAGCAAAGCCAAAGCGAGTACCCACTGGCCCCTTCCAGAGGTTTGCTGGCCCCTCCACAAGCTCTCCTTGATCCTCACAACCGGCTGCCAGAAGCAGCCTCTTGATCTGGTGATCACATGGACTTGAGTATGAACAAGGATTTGAGATTTCTTCTGGCAAACTACCTACAAAGAATACCAAGTACTGGGGGGTGGGGGGAGACAGGGGGCTATAGGGACAAGGGTTAGGAAGGTGACCACAAAAAGGGGAAAAGGATTCAAGGGGGAAAAAACTCCCAGTGTCACAGTACTCCCAATGAACAAAACTCCCAGGTGCTCCCACCGCCACTCCTCATGCTCCCCCTTCCCCATCTGCATCTCCTAAATCTCTTGTGCATACAGTGGTAGGGAGGAGCCAGACTGCACCAGCTCATGAGAGGCAGTTGCGTGCATGTTGTCCAAGCTTTAGTGCAGTGGCCACACACTGGGAGTTTGACATCGGCCATGATAGGTGTATCTATACCAAAACTCATCAGGAGTTACAAATCAGTGCGATCCTCCACCACTACCACCACCTCCGCTCACCAGAGCTGACTGTTAAACACTGCCCAGCAACCATGGCATATACATATGTAAGTACGGATGGATAATTTCACATAAATGGTACCATGTGTGCATTGTGCGAGATGCTGGGTGCAGAGCCTGTATGCTGTATCCCCTGCCTTCTTGCCAACCCACCTCCAACTGAAAGAGTGTTGGCTACTGACAGCTCAGATCTCAGCTAAGACTCTCTCTTCTTAGCAATTGCCTGGAGCAATTGAAGGGAACTGTCACACCTCAGGTTTGCTCCCTTCCCTGGCACCTTCCATGCAACTACTAGTCAATGCTGGGGTGAGAAAGCCAGGTGCATCTCAACTCAGAACAATTCCAGCTCGAAATATACAGAGAGGGTGGCGGGGGGGATTGGTTGAGAGGCCCAGTTGCCTACCACCAAGTTCTTTTTTTCTTCATCACCTTCTCCCATTTTGAGTTATCTATCTCTGTTCATTTTTTCTTTCATTTGCTTGGGTTTCTTTCTAGAGTGCTTTTTCTCAGACAGGTGCCTGGATACCTGGGCAATACTTCTTTCCCCTCTTGATCAGCAAGAAATATTTTGGCTAGCGCTGGAATGTTATAGATGTCTTCAAGCTCCCATTAATATAGGTGTGAAACGTGACACCCATCTCTTTCCTTTTCCTGTGTAATTAATGTTTGTCTCCTTGTATTGAAATGGGCAAGAGGTTCTCTTTATACCTGCTGTTCAAGAATTTTATTGGTATGTGTCTTTCCTTCCTGGTGACCCCATGAGTTCTCTTTAAACCTCAGACCCAACTCTTTTTGTCACCTGTCTAATTATCCTCTCTCCTTCATAGATTTGCTTTCCTCCTCCTCCTGGAACTCCTATTGTTTACATCTTAGGTCTCCTAATCTCTTATTTTGCTCTCATGATATCCATCTCTTTTTATTTTTCTCCTATATTGGGGTTATTCTCACACTTGATCTTCTAAATCCAAATTACTTTCTGTTTTAATTTATCCAATGAGTAGTTTAATTAAAATGTTTTAGATCCAGGATTTTTATTTTTTTTGTACTGCGTTTGAATGTCCTTGTCGCTCCTGTTCCGGCTGCCTGCATTTGCAGTGTTCTTTCTGGTGGGTTCTCGTTCTTCCTCTCCTTGCCTGCTGAGCCCTTGAGTGCACAGTTTTCTCTTATTTGTTCCTCAAAGCCCAGGGCCAGCTTCTGGGCCTTCCTTAAGTGATAACAGTCCTATAAGAAGCTGCACATAGGGAGACTGTCCCAATCAAGGCTCCGGAGGAAGGAAGCCATTCTGTTCTGCTGTCTTCCAGGTTCAGCTTCTTCACAGCCACCTGGGACCAGGGCACTCACTCTTGCTGAGGTAGCCCAAGGTCCACACGTCCCCACACTCTCCGTCCATTGGCTCAAAGGATGGAAGTCCTGCGC
The DNA here is from genome assembly GCA_004026665.1 of Murina feae. Classification (NCBI taxonomy): domain Eukaryota; kingdom Metazoa; phylum Chordata; class Mammalia; order Chiroptera; family Vespertilionidae; genus Murina; species Murina feae. The sequence continues at coordinate 2,704 of PVJC01041042.1, read as the reverse complement.
CAGCTCCCTCCAGGTCTCTAACAGAGCCAGGCTTGCTCTTGCTCCTTCAGGCTCCACCTCCTTCATTCCCAGGTGTCTCCTCAGGAGAACTACCAAATTGCAGCTGGGAGTCAAGGGCAGCCAGGGCACCCGCTTATGACAATCTCCATCACACTCCCAACCTCTTCATATAAATAAAGGACAAACTTGATCTGCTGTCCCTGGCTTTGCCTCATTTACTTCTAAGATGACAAAACTCTTTATTCCCCACTGGTTTCTTTGGGGAAGGCCTTCAGAGTTGTGTACATTTATGAAATTAAAAAAAAGATTTTTAGAGAGAGAGGAAGAGAGGGATGGGGGGGAGAGAGAGAGAGAGAGAGAGAGAGAGAGAGAGAGAGAGAAACATTGATGTGAGAGCAAAACATCTATAAGCTGCCTCCTCCTGCATGCTCCTGATGGAGGGATCAAGCCCTAACTGGGAATCAAACCAGCAACCTTTCGGTGCACAAGATAATGCCCAACCAACTAAGCCACACTGGCCAAGGGTTAACAAAATATATATTATTTTTGTTAATCTTCACTTGAGAATACTTTTTCCATTGATTTTTCAGAGAGTGAAAGGGAGAGGCAGGGGAGAGAAAAAAAAGTCAATGTGAGAGACACATATATTAGTTGCTACTCACAAGCACCCTGACCAAGGCTGGGGATCAAACCTACAACCCAGTTATGTGCCTTTGACTAGGAAACAAACCTGTGATCCTTTGATGCATTGGCCAGCACTCTAACCACTGAGTCACACTGTCCAGGGCAGAATATCTAATATAATAAAAGAGCAATATGCAAATTGACCATCACTCCATTACACCTAAGCCTCGCCCACCAGCCAAGCCGTGCCCACCAGCCAATCAGAGCGGCTATATGCATATTAATTCAGCCAAGATGGCAGCCGGCAGCCACGGGGCTAGAGCAAACAGGAGACTTCCGTTGCACCAGTGATAGAAGAAATTATAGAAGCCACAGAGCTGAAGCAAACAGGAGGCTTCATTGCCTGCTTAGGCCTCCACTCAAGGCAACAAAGTTTCAATTATAGAAGATAAACTCCAGAAACCTGATTCCAGCCAGCCTCACTGGGACATTGGGTCAATGGGAGCTGTGGCCAGCCTGCAAACAGCCATCAGCTCCTCACCCAGGCTGGCTAGGCATGCCAGCAGGTGGACATCCCCTGAGCGGTCCCAGACTGCGAGAGGGCACAGGTCGGGTTGAGGGACCCCCCCTTCTCCCCGCCGAATGCACAAATTTTTGTGCACCGGGCCCCTAATTTTTAAATAAAGGGATTTACTTTGAAATTGTGCTCACTGTGGAGATAACTGGATGAGAAAGGCAGATTACAAAAATGCATATATGTGTGCATGTATATGCATAAAATTTTCCACATCCATAGATATACAATGATGGGTTTACAAATAATTTTATTGTCTAATATTTCTTGATAAAGGAATATTCTTGATAAAGATATAAGAACTGTTCTGTGCAATTGCTAATTCAGTAAAATACAGAAGATGTAGTTTGATGTCACAGCACTTGTAGAGAGTGTGAGGAAAGAGGGCACGGAGCCCCCGGCCTGCCATCTCAGTGTCTGCGCCATGAGGACGCATCTGGGGAACGCCATGCTCTCGGTGAACTCCCCAGTAGCCTATGGGGGCAGAGGAGGCCCACAGACAGAAGATGCTTCTTGCTCAGAGTCACACAAGACAGCCCCTATCTAGGATGGACCCAGGCCTGACATGAGGTTCAGAAGCAAAATTCAGGCATCCCGGCCGTCCCTGGTCTCCCTGGCTCTCCAGTGCTGTCCCCAGTTGGCCAGGCTGTTGGAGCAGAGCCAAGTCTAGTTCCCCACCGAATCTCCAGCACCAGAAACTCTGTCCGGCACTTAGTGGCTGCTCAACAAATGTTGGCTGAATGAATGAATGACCACAAGACCTCTCAGCTCGCTTGATACAACTATAGGACATGTTAGCAGACAGCACTGCTTGCTTTGGGCCACCGTTGGGCTTGCAATGCCATCTAAGCGAGGGACCAAAATTTGAGCCATATAGGCAACAAACGGGGTTCACGCTTGGACTGGTGGAGGAAGATTTCCACTCCCGATGGTTCACACGGTGGGCTGCTTTCAACCCGCTGAGCTGCCTGTCAATGGACATGACCTGGAAGGGGCTGGCTGTTTCCTGAGGAGGTTGGATCTGAAAGGGTCCAGGCTGGCTGTGAAGACAGACCACATGTCCTCTAAGTGGCCTTCTAATTCAGACTCTTTGGCAAATGTAATTTCTTGTTGGAAAACCTTATGCAAATGTGTCCCTTTCTTCCCAAAATATTCTTCAACCCTGAAGTCACTGCTGTGCCCATTAAAACTCTCCTCTGAGGCAGCCAAATACTAGTATGATCCAAGGGACCACTGGGTGTGTTCTTGCAACAACTCGGGAAACGAGAGGCATCTTGGAAGAAAACCTCCTTTGGGCCCCTGGACTGGCCTGGGATCCGTGCAGGAGAGTCTTATTCTTATGGAATGTGCCCCTGGTCTGTTCCACGGGCATCTGACAGGCCTGTTCCCCGGCAGACATGCTGTGGGGTGGGTGATATTTCGAGTATTTAACAGCCTCTCCTGCATGGGCACCAGCCACTCTGAAGCAGCCTGTTGCTGCTGGAGACAGGGCATAAGCAGGATCTG
>PVJC01041041.1:0-15521 GCA_004026665.1 Murina feae | reverse complement strand
CGTCAGGAGGGATGCGTGAGCCCCACGGGTGGCCGATGAAGTGGGCGGGAGGAAGCAAAGGAGGGGAAGCTCTGAGGTTGGGCAAAAAGTAAAACGGGGAGACACGTGCTTCTCGGCACTGGTGGGCCCAGGGGAGTGGGTCATCGGCATCTACAGCACATGGAGATGGTATTCAGGGCCCAGGCTATGGCGGGGAGGGCGGGGAGGACGGGGGGGAGTCTCGGGCCTCTGCCCTGGTGGGTGGGTGCGCCTGGAGAGGGTTGGAAAAGGAGCTCACGCTGACATTTCAAAGGTCTGTTATCTTAGCCCCATCGGACTGGCTCCGTGGATAAAGCATCATCAGCCTGTGGAGCAAAGGGTCCCGGGTTCGACCCCAGTCATGGCACCTACCTTGGTTGCAAGCTCTTCCCTGGACCCTTGTCGGGGCGTGTGCAGGAGGCAACCAATCGATGTGTTTCTCTCACATCGAAGTTTCTCTTTCTGTCTTTTCCTCTCTCTTTCACGCTCCCTAAAAATCAATGGAAAAAATATCCTCAGGCAAGGATTAACACACACACATGCACACACGTGCACACGCACGTGCGCACACACACCTATGTGATCTTAGATGCAAAAAGATAATAGACGGCTCCCTTAAGGCAAAGAATGTCAAGAAAGCTGTGGGCCCAGGACGTGACTCATTAGTGAGGAGCTTTCGAGTTCAGGCCGACCTGCGGGATTGGGATTAGGCCGCCCCGCAGGCCTCCCCTGAGCTTGTTGGGTTTATGTGGCTCCCTTTCCCCCCACACGCGTCCGACGCCGAGGGCATGTGTTTATACATTTATCTCACGGCTGTTTAGAGAACAAGATCCTGTTGTTAGAGAAGTTGTTTCTGACACAAGAGACTGGAAGTTGCCATGTGACCTGGGGCGTCTCCAGGCCTCTCTCGGGGTTGGGGTGACCCTGTCTTGGCTGCGCCAGGCCCCGGAACCCCATTCTTCCCGAAGACAGACGCTCCCTCTGTCCCCTCCCCCCCGCGTTCTGAAGGCCTCTTCCCTGCGAACCCTCTCCGGTCAGAAACAGGTTTGAAGGAAAGAGCTGAGGGTGGGGACTTGATCTGCTCAGACTTTGATTGATCTGATAAGTTTACAAGACTGTTTCTCAGGTCACAGGATCTTAACAAACTCCTTGGCCACTGAGTCTCGGGGCATCCGTTTCTCAGACGCTGGGATCCCTGAAGCTGGGGCCGGCCTGGTGTCTGGGGCGTGCTGTGGGCCAAAGACAGGATCTCTGCCCGTCAACACAGGGAAACGTAGATGAGAGAACACACCCAGGCAGTTAGGAAATCGACCCCCAGGAAACTGACCTGCCTTGTCAGTCAAAACAGGTTGGATTCCCACAACAAGTCTGTAGCAACAGAAAGCAGACAGAGGGTTGTCCGGGACTGACTACTTGATAGGTATGGAGGGGAGGGGGTGCCTTCGGGGGCGAGTAATATATTCTGGAACTAGACAGTGGTGACCGCTGCCAGACATTGTGAATGTGCTGCATGCCACTACTGGTGAATCTTATGTCGTGAATATTTTACAAATATTTATTTTTGTTACTCCTCGCCCGAGAATATTTTTTTTTTCCCCATTGACTTTTAGAGAGAATGGAAGTGAGGGAGGGAGGGGGAGAGAGAGAGAAAACGCATTGATGTGAAAGAGACACATCGATTGGCTACCTCCCAAATTTGCCTCAACTGGGGCCAGGGATCAAACCTGCAACCTTTTTTTAAAAAAATATTTTTTATTGATTTTTTACAGAGAGGAAGGGAGAAGCATAAAGAGGTAGAAACATCGATGAGAGAGAAACATCGATCAGCTGCCTCCTGCACACTCCCTACTGGGGATGTGCCCGCAACCAAGGTGCATGCCCTTGACCGGAATCGAACCCGGGACCCTTCAGTCCGCAGGCCGGTGCTCTATCCACTAAGCCAAACCGGTCAGGGCAAACCTGCAACCTTTTGATGACCCCACTAACGAAGCCGCCCAGCCAGGGCTATTTTATAATTTTTTAAGTAATAAATCAATGAAACTTTACACCCAAATAGTTTGTCGATTTAATGGAATTCTAGAAGCCTGCAAGGGTGAGTGCATGGCTGAAATGGAGACACCAGTCTCTCTTTTGGTTTGTTTTTTGTTAATCCTCATCCAAGGATATTTTCTATTGATTTTTTTTTAGAGAGAGTGGAAGAGAGAGGAGAGAGAGAGAGAGAAACATCGATGTGAGAGACGCACCGATTGATTGCCTCCCACATGAGCCCAGACCAGGAACTGGAATGGAGCCTGCACCTCAGGTGTGTGCCCCCTTTGACCAGAATCGAACCTGGGACCCTTCAGTCCACAGGTCGACACTCTACCCACGGAGCCGAACTGGCCAGGGCGAAACCAGTCTCTTCTGAGCATTTATATTATTAAGTGATGTTTGATGTATGGAACCTACGTGTAATTATAAAGCGCAACAATTCAGTAAATGTCTGTAAAAGCACCACCCATCTTAGCATCGTCTTAGAACCTTTGTGCAGATCAGGGGTCTGTCCATTTTCTCAGTAAAGGAACAGAGAGCCAATAGTTCAGTATTTCCTGCTCAGGCGGTCACACCTGGTCTCCATCATCACTACTCAATCCTCCCGGTCGAATAAAGCAGCCACAGAGGGAATGGGGCGCGGCTGTGTTCTAATAAAACTTTATTTATACAAGCAAACAGCTTGCTGGCTGGAGTTTGCGGACCCCTCACCTAGGTCAGAGACCCTGTCTCTGAAGGCTAGGGCGTTAGAATCGCAGACTCTTTGAACGGACGTTGGAATCCTAGGTCATTTGACCCAAAGAATCTTGCAACGTTAGTCAGAGGCTGTTGGAACCACAGGATCCTAGAATGTCACCCCAGAACCTCAGCGTCTCAGAGGGGCTCCAGCTGTTTCATGTCGGAACTTGTAGGTGGTCGAAGCGTTAGTTAAGGGACCGTGGTTCTGAGTTGTCCAACATGGTAGCCACTGGCCACATGAGGCACTGAGCATTCCAGCTGCGCTAGATCTCAGTGTAAAATACACGCCAGAGCCCTGACTGGTGTGGCTCAGTGGATAGAGCGTCGGCCTGCAGACTCAAGGGTCCCCGGTTCGATTTCCGTCAGAGGCATGTACCTTGGTTGCGGGCACATCCCCAGTAGGGAGTGTGCAGGAGGCAGCTGATCGATGTTTCTCTCTCATTGATGTTTCTGGCTCTCTATCTCTCTCCCTTCCTCTCTGTAAAAAATCAATAAAATATATATATTTTTTTAAAAAAAGGGTCCAAGTCTAGCTTGCCTTTAAAATAAAATACACGCCAGATACCCAAGACTTGGTACAAAAAAAAAAAGAGAGAGAGAGAGAATATGACATCTCTCAATGAACTTATTTTATATTGACCCCATATTTAGATGATAATATCTGAAGTCTATTGGAGTCAATAAAATATGTCGCCAAAATTAACTTTACCTCGTTTTTTTCTGTTCCTGCTCGAGGGTCTCTTGCTCAGGTGTTGGAAAATGCGAAGGTGTGTGTGGCTCCCATGACATTCTGCCACACAGAGCTCATCTGGAGGGATGCCCCCCGGAGGTGCCAGGTGTGGCACAGGGGCAGGGAGAAGGCCCCCCGAGCAGGCCTGGGGACAAGTGGGTGTTAGGGTCGCCGAAGGAGGAACGCACCAGGCCGAAAGGGGTGAAGAATTATGAATCTATTAGGTACCTGGATACCAGATGGGCTGAGCCCCCATATGGTTCCAGCAGCACCCACAGTTGGGGAATCAGAGGTTTGAAAGGACTCCAGGTGGGCTTTTTCTGGGCGGAGGAGGATTCTCTGTGCAGGTCTGGATTCTGGGAAACTCCGAGGGGAGAGGTAAACGGAAGGTGGTCTAAGCAAGTGGAATGTCTGTGGTGAAGTGGCTTAAAGGCCATTTCCCAGGGGAGTGGGTATCGATTCGATTATTTGATCAGACGTAACAGTGGGTGGGTGGCAAGGGACTTGGTGGAGGAAACACAGCTGATTCAGCCAAAACCCTCACCCACTCCCCCCCCCCACTTCTTCCGACTTGTTGAGCCAGCAGATTCCTAAACCCCAAGTTTGGCAATTGCCTCTATTTCAGCCCACTTCCCTCCTGGGCAGGGCTGGGCAGCACCAGGCAGGAGCTGACGAGAAGCTCACCCATTGGCCTCCAAGTGTTTCTAAAAAAACAGCAACTCCTTCCCGAATCAGGATGTGGGAAAGACCTCACTGCCTACAGCTCAATCCCCAATCCAGGAAAGCTGGAGGATGGCCAGGAACAGAGATGGGGCATGAGAGTGGGGAGGCATAGGAAGAAGTCATGGAGGACTTCCTGGAGGAGGCTGCATCCTGAAGGAAGGTAGAATAGGGACCGGGAGGGTCTTTTATACACAGTCCAGGCAGCTGGAAGACCAGGCAGGAGGAGAGGCAGGGACACAAGTGGGAGAGGATGGAGGACATAGACCAGGCAGGGCATGGGGGCGGAGAGAGGCCAAGTCAGTGTGGGCAAGGTGAGTGGGTGTGGCGTCCACACCCTGAAGAAAGCTGTTCATGGTGAAATCGAAAAGATGAGAAGCGTGTTCAAGAGACAACGCCAGAAGGCCAACATGTGAGGGCAGAGGGAGAAACGGCAGGGGAAGCAGGGCAAGGAGAGAGAGAGAAGGAGAAGGAGAAGGAGAAGGAGAAGGAGAAGGAGAAGGAGAAGGAGAAGGAGAAGGAGAAGGAGAAGGAGAAGGAGAAGGAGAAGGAGAAGGAGAAGGAGAAGGAGAAGGAGAAGGAGAAGGAGAAGGAGAAGGAGAAGGAGAAGGAGAGGCAGAGAAAGAACTAGCCAGGCCGGAAGCCAGCCTGGACAGAGGGCAGAGGAGGGCAGAGGAGGGACGTTGGCAGTCGAGGTAGAAGGGACATCTGGGTGGCTGGGCTCAGGTCTTCCCCTCAACACCTTGCTGCACAGCAGCCAACGCTTCCTATCAAAAGCCACTCACGCGGGGCGCCTGTCCTCCTGGGGCTCAGACGGCACCTCTAAGTAAAGGCTGTTCCCAAGCAGACATGGCTGTGTGGAACCTGCAAGACCTGGGCCAGCACCTCACGATGACGGGTGTCCCCTGCACTCCACCTGCTCTTGCAAACAGGGAAGGGGAGTCCTCCCTGTGCCATCCACGGAGTCCTGGGGGCTCCTGGGCGCTTGAAACGGGCCAGTCTGAACACACACACACACACACACACACACACACTCACACAGGATTTTGAAGACTTGGTCCAAAAAGAAACAAAACAAACAAACAAAAAAGTAAAAGATCTCGTGAATAATTGTTCACACTGATTATATGTTGAAATAGAAATATTTTGGCCTGGCTAGTGTGGCTCAGTGGTTAAGCATCCACTCATGGACCAGGGGGTCACGGTTCTATTCCCAGTCTAGGCACATGCCCAGGTTTCAAGCTGGTTCCCCAGGAGGGGGCATGCAGGAGGCAGCTGATCAATGATTCTCTCTCATCATTGATGTTTCTGTCTCTCCCTCTCTCTGAAATCAATAAAAACATATTTTTTAAAAGTATTTTGGATATTTTGAGTTAAGCAAAATAATTATTGACTTTATTATTATTATTTGATATACTAAATATCATTATATATAGCACTATAATATAATTATATCATTAATATTACTCTACTATATCAATACATATATCATATATACATGAATATAGTATTAATGTTATATAGTGTCTATATTATATAATATAGTTACACATTTTATATTATACTAGGGGCCCGGTGCACAAAAATTTGTGCACTCAGGGGGGTCCCTCAGCCCAGCCTGTGTCCTCTTGCAGTCTGGGACCCCTCAGGGGATGTCCATCTGTTGGCATGCCTGGCCAGCCTGGGTGAGAGGCTGATGGCTGTTTGCAGGCTGGCCAAGTCCCCCAGTGGGGACCTTCACCCCATGGGGGTGTGGCCAGCCTGGGTGAAGGGCTGAGGACCGTTTTCAGGCTGCCCACATCCCCTTCAGGGTTCAGGTCCTTACTGGGGTGCCTGTCCAGCCTGGGTGAGGGGCTGAGGGCCATTTTCAGGCTGCCCACAGCTCCCATTGACCCAAGATCCCAGCGAGGCTGGCTAGAGTCAGGTTTCTGGGGTTTATCTATCTTCTATAATTGAAACTTTGTTACCTTGAGCGGAGGCCTAGGCAGGTAATGAAACCTCCTGTTTGCTTCAGCTCTATGGCTTCTATAATTGAAACATTGTTTCCTTCAGCAGAGGCCCAGCCAGCCTAGACAGGCAGTTGCAAGAGAAGCCTCCTGTTTGCTCTAGCTCCATCTTGGCTGGGTTAATTTGCATACAGCTGCTCTGATTGGCTGGGGGCGTGGCTTGGCTGGTGGGCATGGCTTAGGTGTCTCAGAGTGATGATTAATTTGCATATTACTCTTTTATTAGAGTAAAGAATTATATGTAATTATATTTTATTGTATAATGATAAATATATTTAATTATTAAATTAATAAATAGCAATGAATATATTTAATATTTAATAACTACAACTGTGTAATATATTGCTATTCGTATAATATGTAATCATGTACTATATAATATTTATCCTATATAATAAAAGCCTACTATGCAAATTGACTGAAAGGCAGAACGACCGGTCGCTATGACACACACTGAGCACCAGGGGGCAGACACCCAATGCAGGAGCTGCCTCTGGTGGTCAGTGAGCTCCCACATGGGGAACACTCTTCAGCCAGAAGCTGGGCTTGCTGCTCCCTAATGCTGCCAGAGGCAGGAGAGGCTCCCGCCACTGCCACTGAGCTTGGACTGCTCCCCCTCCTTCCCTCCGCTCCGCCCCCAGTACACAAATTTCATGCACTGGGCCTCTAATATAGTATGTGTCATAGTTAATATAACAATTGTATTACATTACTAAGTATATTAAATATTTCACCTGTTTCTTTTTAGGTTTTTGTTTTTCTTTTTGTTTGTTTTCCTTCTTTGTTTGCTTTTTGTTCATCTTCTCCCAGGGATATTTTTCCCGTTGATTTTTAGAGCGAGTAGAAGGAGAGAGAGAAAAGCATAGATGTGAGAGAGACACATCAATTGGCTGCCTCCCACACGGGCTCCCACTGGGCCAGGATCAAACCTGCAACCCAGGTCCATGCCCTGAACCGGGAATCGAACCTGAGACCCTTCAGTGCGTGGGCTGACGCTCTAACTGCTGAGTCGCATGAGTCAGGGCTCTATTAATTTTTTCATGTGGCTCCTAGAACATTTAAAACCACCTATGTGGCTCAGATAGTATTCCTGTTGGCCAGTGCTGGACCATACACACACACACACACACACACACACACCACTAAACAGAAATAGTTTAAAGTCATTTACACATAACAAATCAACATCTATTTTATTTTTATCATTCAAATGATGCATACTAGCTTTTTTAAAAATATGTTTGTATTGATTTTAGGAGAGGAAGGGAAAGAGAGAGATAGAAACATCAATGATAAGGGAGAATCCTTGATCAGCTGCCTCCTGCACGCCCCACACTGGGGATCAAGCCTGCAACCCAGGCATCTGCCCTTGACCAGAATCAAACCTGGGACCCTTCAGTCCTCAGGCCAATGCTCTATCCACTGAGCCAAACCGGCCAGGGCCATACCAGCTTTTTATACAGTCAAAGGTTGCACACTATCTGATTCCATTGACATAAACTTCTCACAAGCATAGAACCACAGAGAGGGGTGAAGGTGGAGAAGGAGGAGGAGGAGGAGGAGGAGGAGGAGGAGGAGGAGGTGGAGAAGCAGGTGCAGGTGCAGGTGTTGCCAGGGGTTGGGGACCAGGCTGAGGAGGGTGGAGGGAAGGGGAGGCAGGAAAAAGGGGTCACGAGGGACCCGGTGATGAAAGTGTCCTCTACCTACACTGTATCAGTGGCAACATCCTGGCTGTGATTTCGCAACTTCGTTTTGCAAGATGTTCCCACTGAGGGAAGTAGTCAAGGGGACGCAAGATCCTCCTGTCTGATGACTGACCGCTGCACGGGAGTCTGCAATGGTGTCCAAATACAAAGTTTAATTGCGAATGAGCAGTAGTTTACAAAACAAAAAGACAAAGTCCTCCGTGACCACATGGCCTGGAGGTGCCCGATCAGTAACTCCCTCCTCCGCCTTCCTCATGCGGGATTTTCTCCATAACCACACACCATCTTTTTACTTATAACTGTTTTAAAGCCCATTTAAGCAGCATTTTAACTTCTTTTTTTTTTCTTGAAATTAACTCACTTTCAGAAGCTTAGTAGGTCCATGTACTTTCTTAAAAATATATTTTTATTAATTTCAGGGAGGAAGGGAGAGGGGAGAGAGAGAGAGAGAGAGAGAGAGAGAGAGAGAGAGAGAGAGAAACATCAACACGATAAGAAGAAATCATTGATCGGCTGCCTCCTGCACGCCCCCTACTGAGGATTGAGCCCGAAACCCGGGCATGTTCCCTTGACTAGAATCGAACCTGGGACCCTTCAGTCTGTAGGCCAATGCTCTATCCACTGAGCCAAACCAGCTAGGGTTTATTTTTATTGATTTCAGAGAGAGGAAGGGATAGAGAGAGAGATAGGAACATTGACAATGAGAGAGAATCATTGATCAGCTGCCTCCTGCACGCCCCTCAACCCAGGCATGTGCCCTGACTGGGAATCGAACCGTGACCTCCTGGTTCATAGACCGATGCTCAACCACTGAGCCATGCTGGCCGGGCACAGGTCCGTGTAATTTGCTTTGTCCTAAACAAGAATAACGTTGGAGACACCAGTTACATTTTCCCCCAACTCCCCGTAAAATAAATACATAACCATGTTTGAAAGATTGGGATGTCTCCAGGTGTTCTATGGTTGTACTGCATAAATACATTTTTTTAATTGATTTCAGAGAAAAGAAGGGAGAGAGAGAAACATAGGTCGGTTGCCTCCCTTCTGTGCCCAGACTGGGGCTCAAACCCACAACCTGGGCATGTGCCCTGACCAGGAATCGAACCTGCCACCTCTTGGCATGTGAGACTCTGCTCCCAACCACTGAGCCACCTGCCCAGGGCTTTACTGTATTTTATTTGCACCCTCTCTCCCAGTGCAAATATATTTTTATTGATTTCAGAGAGGAAGGGAAAGGGAGAGAGACAGAAACATCAATAATAAGAGAGAATCATTGACTGACTGCCTCCTGCACGCCCCCTGACTGGGAATCGAACCCGAGATCCTTCAGTCCACAGGCCAATGCGTATTCACTGAGCCAAGCCGACCAGGGCAACTCCCGGCGTATTGGTGTCTGTTTTTCTACGTCCTTAGGCAAAGGGAAAGGTTGTGTGGCCCCGGCCCGGGCAGTCTTTGTTGGTCTTGGAAGTGAGGGAGGATGGAGGGGAGCTCGCTGAAACACCCCCCCAGCCCACCCAGGGCTGAGCTGAGAGAAGCAGAAGAGAACGGAGCAGAACGAAGGCAGAGTTGGCGGGCAGGTGCCCCCTACACCGCCTGGCTCTTCTGGGCTGGGGTGTCCACCGTGGAGAGCGTGAAGGACTTGGACTCCCTGAGCGTGGACTCCTCGGTCAGCACCTTCCGCAGCCTGGTGGGGAGGGACTTGAGGAACCGCGCGTGGAAGCCCTGGGCGGCCACCACATAGATGATGGGGTTGATGCAGCTGTTGACGTAGGCGATGGAGACGCACAGGGCGTCGAACCGGGACACGGCCCTGAAGTGCCTGTGGTTCCTGTGCAAGAAGGCCAACAGCATCCCGGACACCTGGTAGGGCGTCCAGAGGACGAAGAAGCTGGCCACCACCGCCACCACCACCTTGAGTGTCTTGGTGGAGCGCGTGGCGCTGCGGCTCCAGGCCCGGATCAGGAGGAAGGTGTAGCAGATGGCGAGGATCACCAGCGGGCACAGGAAGCCCACGAACAGGCGGACGGTGGCCACGGCCCTCTCCTTGCCGGAACCGTTGCTGCCGTAGTTAACGACACACTCCGCCTTGGTGGGGAAGGATTGCACGTACACCTTCCGGAACACGAAGGAGGGGATGGTCAGCAGCAGGGCCAGGCCCCAGGCCACGGCACAGGCCACCCAGGCCAGCATCGACCCTCGGTAGTTCTGACACCAGATGGGGTTGGACACCAGCAGGAAGCGGTCGGCGCTGATGGCGGCCAGGAGCAGGATGCTGGCATACAGGTTGAGCAGGAGGAGGGAAGGGAGGACATGGCAGGCGGCGTCCCCGAAATACCAGTGATTGTCATGCAGGATGGTCACGAACAGGACGGGCAGCGCCAGGCAGGAGAGCAGGTCTGCCACGGCCAGGTTGAGGAACCAGATGGCGTTGATGGCTCGCCGGACCTCGAACCCCGTCATCCAGACCACCATGACGTTGCCCGGCACCCCCACCAGGAAGACCACCGCAAAGATCACCAGGGCGAGTGTGTCCGGGGTGCTCAGCCTCGGGGCATAGGAAGAGTTATCCACTGAGCTGCTGGGGTCCACGCTGTAGGTCTCATAATTGCGATAGTCATAGGTGTCGTTATCCAGGGGGTCCTGGGTGGAAGCAGAGAGGCAGGGAGAAGGTGAGCCTGCAGACAGGTGCCAGGGGCTCCATCAGAGCTGCGTGGCTTTGAGCCCATCCCCCTAGGTTTCTCCAGGAAACGGGGGCCTGCTGAGAGTCCGCAGGGGTGTCACATCACCGATTAAAACACTAGAGGCCCGGCGCACGCAATTCGCGCAAGAGTAGGCCTTCCTTCCCCCGGCTGCCGACACTGGCTTCCCTCTGGCCACCGGCAGGCACCCGGGACCCGGGTTTCCCTCTCAGCCCCAGCTTTTGTCCGGAAGGTCACCCTGAAGGACGTCCAGTCTGATTAGCATATTACACTTTTATTATTATAGATTGAAAATCCTTCCATGCCGATTGGACTCCCGCCCTCCCCTTCTCCCCCGCCACCTCCCCGTGAAGTCCCTGGACGCCCCCAGGATTCAGCCATCAAATGATTAACGCCTAGGCTTGCCCTGAGCTGTGGTCACTAGCTGCGATGCGCTGTTTGTCAGACATGCTTAATACCACCCACACACGGCGATGCTATAGCTGGGGCTACCCCTCCCCACCACACCACCCCCTTTTGCTGCCTGCCACCCACAGGGGCAGCTCCGTGTTCTGTCTGGGAGGGGCACCCTGGAGCAGGCACAACCTTTAAGGCAGCGGGAAGAGGCAGGGGTGACCGAAAGATCGTGTCACCAAGACAGATAATATTATAATGCAATATTTTAAAGAATCAGAAACACTTATTGCACTAGATGCACGTACCCCTTTATTCATGTACAATAGCTATGACATGGAAAGAACGCAAGTGTCGCCCTGACTGGTTTGACTCAGTGGATAGAGTGTCGGCCTGCGGACTGAAGGGTCCCGGGTTCGATTCCGGTCAAGGGCATGTACCTTGGCTGCGGGCACATCCCCAGGAGGGGGTGTGCAGGAGGCAGCTGATCGATATTTCTCTCTCATCGATGTTTCTAATTCTCTATCCCTCCCCCTTCCTCTTTATAAACAAATCAATAAAATATATTTTTAGAAAGAGATGAAATATTGCCATTTGTTATACCATGCATGGATCTTGAGAGTAGCAGCGGTTCTCAACCTGTGGGTCACGACCCCTGTGGGGGTCAAAAGACCCTTTCACAGGGGTCGCCTAAATACATCCTGCATATTAGATATTTACATTATGATTCATAACAGTAGCAACATTACAGTTATGAAGTAGCAACGAAAATAATTTTATGGTTGGGGGTCACCATAACATGAGGGTCGAGGCATTAGGAAGGTTGAGAACCATTGTGCTAAGTGAAATAAGTCAGATGGAAAAGGACAAGAAGAGTATGATTTCACTCATATGTGGGATATAAAACAGTACAGCATAGAGAGCATAGTCAATAATATTGCAATAGCCCTGGCCAGTTTGGCTCTGTGGGTTGAGTGTTGGCCTGCACACTGAAGGGTCCTGGGATCAATTCCCTTCAAGGATGTGTATCTCGGTTGCAGGCTTAATTCCTGGGGCTCATGTGGGAGGCAACCAATCGATGTGTCTCATCGATGTTTCTCTCTCTGTGTCTCTCCTCCTCCCTTCCACTCTTTAAAAATAAATGGAATAATATCATCGGGTGAGGATTAACAACAATAATAATCTAATCTAATAAAAAAGTAACATGCAAATTAACCCTCACTCTGTTACACCCACGAACCACGCCCACAAGCCATGCGCATCAACTAATCATGAACAAATATGCAAATTAACATAACTAAGATGGCGGCAGCCACAGAGTCAGAGTTGCCCCGGGCAATGGAGGAAGCCAGGGTCCTGCAGGCCCTGAACTCTACTCAAGGCTACAAAGTTTCAATTATAGAAAATAAACAAACCCCAGATACCTGCTTCCATCCAGGCACTCCAGTAGGGACCCGAGCCCTGAAGGATCTGTGGGCAGCCTGAAATGGCCATCAACCTCTCGCCCAGGCTGGCCAGGCACGCCAATAGGTGGACATCCCCCGAGGGATTCCAGACTGCCAGAGGGCATTTGTGCACTGGGTCTCTAGTATTGTAATAACTATGTATGGTGCCAGGTGGTACTAGACTTAACAAGAGGGAATCATTTGGTGAATTATATCAATGTCTAACCACTATGCTGTACACCTAAAACTAATATGAAATAATGCGGAATGTTAACTGGAATTGGAAAAAAAAACTAGATTGTCAAAGAAAACAAGTAACAAAACAAACTCTTAGTTACAGACAACAGAATGGTGGTTACCAGAGGAGAAGGAGGCTCGGGGTGAGGGGGACAAAGAGGGTAAAGGGGGTCAAATACAAGGTGAAAGAAGAGACAAGACTTTGGGTGGGGAGAGCATAATGGAGTGTGCAGATGTCACATTGTAAAGTTGTGAAATTTATATAAAGTGATTAACCGATGTGACCCCACTAAATTTAATTTTTTTAAAAAAAACCCATGGTGGGAAACATTGTTTAATAAAATTTTAAATAAAAAATGTTTAAAATCAGTTAGAGCATCACCCCAATACACCAAGGTTCGATTCCCAGCCAGGGCACATATAAGAAGCAACTGATGAATGAGTAGACAGTAGAACAACAAATCAACGTTTCTCTGTTTTTCTTTCTCTCTCTCTCTCCCTCTCTCTAAAAATCTAGTTTAGCTCTAGCTGGTTTGGCTCAGTGGATAGAGCATTGGCCTGCAGACCAAAGGGTCCTGGGTTCGATTGCAGTCAAGAGCACTTACCCCAGTTGCAGGCTTCTCCCTCACCCAGTCCTGGTCAAGACTCATGCAGGAGGCAACCCATTGATGTTTTTCTCTCACATCAATGTTTCTCTCTGTCTTTCCCTCTCTCCTCCACTCTCCCTAAAAATCCTTGGGTGAGGATTAACAAAAAAAAAAATCAATTTTAAAAAAGAACAAAGATTATGGTCTCTAGTTACCATTTGCCATTCGAATGAGCCAGGACTCCTTGGAGAAGGATTGATTCCTGTTCCAGGTCAGGAAATAGATAAGATAACCCCAGAGCCTCTCAGAAAGCAAGGAAATTTTTAATGGGGACATGTCAAAGGGATGGCTCCCACTAGTTAAAGACAGGGCAATCTGAGTACCTGATAATAAGAACTGTGAGGGCATGAAACACATCCTATATAATAAAAGCCTATTATGCTAAGTGTTCAATCATTCGACCAGTTGCTATGACACATACTGACCACCAGGGGGCAGATGCTCTGACCGGTAGGTTAGCTTGCTTCTGGGGTCCGGCCAATCGGGACTGAGACAGCCAGACATGTCCGGGAGCCCTCCCGAGGCCCCTCCCTGACCCCAGTCGTGCACCGGTGGGGTCCCTCAGCTTGGCCTTCGGGCATCAGGATGAAACAGACTCTCTGACATCCCCGAGGGGTCCTGGATTTTGAGAGGCTCAGACCAGGCCGAGGGACTCCACCAGTGCATGAATCCGGGCACCAGGCCTCTAGTTAATATATAAAGATCTGAGTTCGTAACGACACTAAAAACAAGCAAACCCAGTAGTCACCTTCATGTTCTGGAATGGGAAGGCATCAAGCATTTATCCTGCCGTTTGCGTAGAGAGTAAGAGTCAGGGTGAGCAAGTGGTTCTTAATTTTTTTTAGTTTGTTAATCCTCACCTGAGGATATTTTTTTCACTGATTTTTAGAGAGAGAGAAAGGGAGGAGGAGAGACAGAGAGAGAGAGAGAGAAATATCAGTGTGAGAGAGACACATAGGTTGGTTGCCTCTCGCACACACTCTGAGCGACACTGGGGATAGAGCCTGCGACGGACTCGAACCCGGGATCCTTGGCCGGAATCAAACCCGGGATCCTTCAGTCCGAAGGCCTACATTTTATCCACTGAGCCAAACCAGCCGGGGCGGAAAGTGGTTCTTTAGAGAAGAATCTAAGAACAACAGCTGCAGGAGGAATGACAGAATTAAGGAAATAATGGATCTGGATGGTGATCACCGACATTTGATTGAAATCATCAGGTGGAAGGCTGACAGGAACTTGAGCTAATAACACCATCCTCTCTGCTTCTGTGTGAAATTGTCCATAATAAGGGAGAGAGCAGAGTCCCGAGCTCTTCTTCCCGGAAGAGCTGCCGGGCAGTGTTGAGAGAGAGAGAGAGAGAGAGAGGGACCCGGTGCTGAGGGCACGGGCCCGGCAGGAAGATCCCGGGCAGGGAACGAATGGTCAGACTCGTCACCGAGCACCTGCACGGTGCCGGCATGGCGTCAGCTCTTCCCACCTGACCATGACCCTGCAGAGGGTTCTGTCAACACGCCCATTTTATTGATGGGGAAACTGAGGCACCAGAAGGGGGTAGCTTGTTCGGGGTGACATAGATAGGAGTGCAAACCTGTACAGGGTGGGGTTCCAACCCAGGCAGGCTGCCCCTGACCAGCTCCAAGGAGGGATATTGGGGGCGGGGTGGCAAGGACACCCCAGGGACGGGCTCTGTGGCCCTTGAAGCTAGCTCATCACTGGAGTCACACTGTCACAAACCCAGGGAAAGGAGACAGAGAGGAAGAGAAACCATGGTTCAGAGCTGGGTTTTCAGTGCCCCTGAACTTGTGGGCTGAGGTTCATGCCCATCTTGTGGATTAAATTAGCTAAAACACTTTCAGACACCTAGCAGAGTGTCCGGCCTACAGTAGAGGGCTGATGGCAGCCAATGTTAGTATTCTTTATCAATATTATGATCACCGAAGAACTGAGATCTTTCTCTGAACCAATTTTTTTATTATTATTACTATTATTATTATTATTACTACTAGGGGCCCGGTGCACAAAAATTTGTGCACTCGGGGTGGAGGGAGTCCCTCAGCCCGGCCTGTGCCCTCTCACAGTCTGGGACCCCTCAGTGGATGTCCTATGATGGCCCCAGTCTGCCAGGCGCCTTCTGTGTGTGTGTGTGTGTGT
>PVJC01041040.1:0-15549 GCA_004026665.1 Murina feae | reverse complement strand
AAAAAGAGAACAACATGCAGGGGAGGGCAAGAGTCTGAGAGATCAACATAGAGGGGGTGCCTGCTCCAAGCCTCCACGGTGTGCCTGGGGGCAGGTCCCCAGCAGGTAGACACACACAGGAGGACTGCTCCGAGCCTCAGATGCGGCTGGGGGCAGGTCCCCAGTGGCCACACACACACATACACACACACACACAAAAGGCGCCTGGCAGACTGGGGTCATCATAGGACATCCACTGAGGGGTCCCAGACTGTGAGAGGGCACAGGTCGGGCTGAGGGACTCCCTCCACCCCGAGTGCACAAATTTTTGTGCACCGGGCCCCTAGTATTAAATAAAGAAAAGATAAAACCACGTTAGGACACAAAACAAGTCTCTACAAGTTTAAGAAGGTTGAAATCATATCAAGCATCTTCTTAGATCACAGTGGAATGAAATTAGAGATCAACTATAGTGAAAACACCCGAAAACAGTGAAACACATGGAGGCTAAGTAACTTGTTATTAAATGATGAATGGGTTTCCAATGAGATCAGGAAAGAAATAAAAATACTTCCTTGAAAGAAATGAAAATGGACACACAACAACCCAAAATCTCTGGGACACAGCAAGAACAGTCCTGAGGGGGAAGTTCATAGCATTAGAGGCCTACCTCAAAAAACAAGAAAAATCAGCAATAAATTATTTAACCCTACAACTTAAAGAACTACAAAGAGAACAAAAAAAGCCCAGAGTAAGTAGAAGGAAGGAAATAATAAAGATTAGGGCGGAAATAACTGACAGGAACTTAAAAAAAAAACACACACACAACAACAAAAACAACAACAACAAAAATAAAACAAAACTAAGAGCTGGTTCTTTGAAAGGATAAACAAGATTTAGGAGCCATTAGCCAGACTCATCAAGAAACAGAGAGGACCCAAATAAATAAGATTAGAAACAAAAGCGGAGAAGTAACCACTGACACCGCAGAAATACAAAGGATTTTAAGAAAATACTATGAAAAACTATATGCCAACAAGCTGGACAATGTGGATGAAATGGCCAAATTCCTAGAAAAATACAGTCTCCCAAAACTGAAATCAGGAAGAATCAGAAAACCTGAATAGGCCAATAACAATGATGAAATAGAAGCAGTAACCAAAAAACTCCCAGGAAACACAAGTTTCACAGGGGAGTTTTATCAAACATTCAATGAAAAACCTATCCTCCTCAAACTATTCCAAAAAAATCAAGAGGAAGGAACACTTCCGAACTCTTTTTATGAGGCCAGCATTACCCTAATTCCAAAACCAGATAAAGTCACTACAAAGAAAGAGAATTACAGGCCAATATCCCTGATGAACAGAGATGCTAAAATCCTCAACAAAATAGTAGTAAATTGGAACCAGCAATATATTAAAAAGATAATGTACCATGACCAAGTGGGATTCATTCCAGGACGCAAGGCTGGTACAGTATCTGCGAATCAACTAACGTGATACATCAAATAAACAAACTGAAAGACAAAAACCACATGGTCATATCAATAGATGCAGAAAAGCATTTGACAAAATCCCACACCCATTTTTGATAAAAACTCAGCAAAGTGGGAATAGAGGGAGCATATCTCAACCTGACAAAGGCCATAGGTGACAAACTTACAGCGAGCACCATACTCAATTGGGAAAAATGAAAACCATTTCCCCTAAGAACAAGAACAAGACAGGGATGTCTGCTTTCACCACTCTTATTCAACACAGTACTGGAAATCCTAGCCACAGTGATCAGACAATAAGAAATAAAAGGCATCCAAATTGGAAAGGAGGAAGTAAAACTGTCCTTATTCGCAGATGACATGATACTGTACATAGAAAACGCTAAAGACTCCACCAAAAAACTACGAGATTTAATAAATGAATTTGGCAATGTAGCAGGATACAAAATCTACATCCAGAAAGCGATGTGTTTTTTTTAATACACCAATAATGAATTCTAAGAGACACTAAACAAATGATCCCATTTACCACTGCAACAAAAAAAGTCAGATAATTAGGAATAACTTAACCAAGGCGATAAAAGACTTGTACTCGGAAAACTACAATTAATATTCGATAAAGGAGGCAAGAATATACAATGGAATCAAGAGAAGTCTCTTCAATAAATGATATGGGGAAAATTGGGCAGATACATGCAAAAAATTGGAACTAGAGACCACCAACTTACATGATACACAAGAATAAACCCAAAATGGGTAAAAGACTTAAATATAAGCCAAGTTGTGAAACCATAAATATCCTAAGAGAAACCAAAGGCAGCAAAATGTCAGACATCTCTCATAGCAATATATTTACTGATACATCTCCTAGGGCAGTGGAAACTGAGAAAATAAACAAATGGGACTACATCAAAATGAAAAGCTTCCACACAGCAAAAGAAACCATCGTCAAAACGAAAAGGGAGCCCACTGCAGGGGAGAACATATCTGGCAATGATACATCTGATAAAGGGTTAATATCCTAAGTAGATAAGGAACTCAGACAACTTAACAGAAGGAAGACAAACGATCCAATTAAAAAAAGGGCAAAGGACCAAAATAGACACTTCTCCAAAGTGGACATACAGATGGCCAAGAGACATGAAAAAAAAACCTCAAAGTCACTGATTATCAGAGGGATGCAAATTAAAACAACAATGCGGTATCATCTCACACCTGTCAGAATGGCTACCGTCAACAAATGAACAAACGACAAGTGCTGGAGAGGATGCGGAGAAAAAGGAACCCTCCTGCACTGCTGGTGGGAATGCAGACTGGTGCAGCCACTGTGGAGAACAGTATGGAGTTTCCTCAAAAAATTAAAAATGGAACTGCCATTTGACCCAGTGATCCCACTTCTAGGAATATATCCCAAGAAACCAGAAACACCAATCCGAAAGGACATATGCACCCCTGTATTCATAGCAGCACAATTCACCATAGCTAAACGCCCATCAGGAGAATGAGTGGGTAAAAGACTGTGGCTCATTAACACCATGGAATGCTATGCAGCAGCAAGAAGCATTTCTTACTCTTTGAGACAGCATGGAGGGACCTGGAGTGTCATGCTGAGTGAAGTCAGTCAGTCAGAGAAAGACATGTATCACTGACCTTACTCATGTGGAATCTACTGAACAAAATATATCCAGAGACTGAACAGAATGTGGAACCTCAGAGGGAAGGCAGGAAGAGTGCGTGCGTGGGAGGTGATTAACCATAGAACTTGCACGCATGTCTGTGCAACCCACGGACACAGACAATATGGTGGTGAAGGCCTGGGCAGAAGTGGGCTACAAGGGCTCAGTGGGGGAAAAGGGAAACATACGTAATACTTTCAATAATAAAGATTTTTAAAAAGAGAAGATGCTATAAAGAATGCTAGTATTCAATAATTCCCCTGAATTTGGTTTCAAATCCCTTCAGTCAGGATAATGCTCTTAACTGGGCACATTAGGTATATTAGGGTACAATAAATACACAGCTACACATAAATGAATAGCTGCCAATGATGTCAGGTTATTTTTTAAAAAAACATTTCTTTATTGATTTCAGAGAAGAAGGATGAGGGAGGGAGGGAGGGAGGGAGTGAATCAATGATGACAGAGAATCATTGATCGTCTGCTTCCAGCACGTCCCCTACTGTGGATTGAGACAACAAACCAGGCATGTGCCCTTGGCTGGAATCGAACCCAAGACCCTTCTGTCCGAAGGCCAATGCTCTATCCACTGAACCAAACCACCTAGGGCAGGTTCATTATTTTATTTTATTTTTTTTCATTATTTTAATTAATCCTCACGGCAAAGATCAAAAGTTGGATTAAGCCCTAGCCGGTTTGGCTCACTGGATAGAGTGTAGGCCTGTGGACTGAAGGGTCCCAGGTTCGATTCCGGTCAAGGGCATGGACCTTGGTTGCAGGCACATCCCCAGTAGGGGGTGTGCAGGAGGCAGCTGATCGATGTTTCTGTCTCATCGATGTTTCTAACTCTCTATCCTTCTCCCTTCCTCTCTATAAAAAGTCAATAAAATATATTTTTTAAAAAGTTGGATTAATATTATCACCTTATAGATATGGAGATCCAGACTCAGAAGTTAGTTAGCTGCAAACAATACCGATAGCAACTCAGTTCTATCTGCCTCCAGAGCTCAGGGTTTCTTACACTGCATATTGCGGCACAAGACATGGATAAGCCAAATAAATCTTTGTGCACTGGAGAAAGCAAGGGCAAGGCTACATAAGCTGAGGAAGAGAACACGGGCCAAACCCTCCAGTAGAATTACACATTACCAGTAACTAGTTCGGAACAACTAAGGATGCGTTTACTTATAGTTCATCCAGTGACACCCCGTTGGTCAGAGCCAGCCCCATGAACCCTATTTTCTTGTCCCCAAAACATCTCCCTCACCAACTGCAAAAAATGGGAAGACATTATCCAGAGTAAAAAGCCACAGAATGAGAGCAATTATTTGCAAACATGTATCTAATAAAGAATTAATATTAAGTAAGCCAAGTGTCCATGGACAATCAACGGATAAGCAAAATGTAAAATACAGACACAGTTAAATATCTTTAAGCCTTAAAAAAAGTAAATCCTGACATATTCTGCAACACAGATGAACTTTGAGGACATTATGGTAAATGAAATAAGCAAGTCACTAACTGTGTAAGGTGCTTAGAGTAACCCAACTCACAAAGACAAAAAAATACAAGGGTGGCGGCCAGGGGCCAGGGCGAGTGGAAGCATGGAGAGTGATGGGTGTCAACAGCTGAACAACCATGTGAACGCACTTAACACCACGGAGTCTCCACACTTCAGAATGGTTTAAGAGGGTAAATTTTACATGGATTTTGCCAAAATTCATTTGTTAAAAAAAAAAGGATGGGAGTGCTGAGGCCAGGTGCCAGCACAGCACATCAAGCGAAGGAAGCCAGCCCTGAAGGCCTCTTGGCACGATTCCTCTCTCGTGCGCACGAGGAACTGTCACTGAATTTGAACACAGTCGTTCTGAACTGGTTGCCCCTCCAGCTGGACAGTCCCCGAGCGAAACACACGGCGCGTGGATCTGTGGCTGCCCCCGAGGGGCTGGAGCTGAGGAATGACTGCTGATGGGCACGAGGCTGCTCTTGGCGACAACGGAAATGCCCTGGCCTGATGCAGACGTGACGGCTGCTCCTCTGAGCGCACGGAAAGCCCCCGAGTTATGTGCTTTATTTAAGGGGGTGAAGGGTACAGTGAAAGAAGTATGTCTCAATAAAGTTGTGAAAATTTATTTTTAAAAAAAGTCGCTGTGGTTTTTGCTTTGTTTTTAGAATCAACTCTGTAATGTAGACCAACATGCTAGCAGCGTGTTCTGAGACGGGGCAGAGCGAGCGCGCCAGCCGTTACCTGCAAACGACAGCTGCTTCAGCCGGGCATTGGACCGCGCCTCCTGGACTTTGTCTGTCAGCGACTTCCAGGCATCTGTGAGGAGAGACGACGTTCCAGCGGGCGCCCGGCACCAGCGGCGGCGCAGCCACTGCTCTCGAACCCGCGGCACGACGCGCACGCTCCTGCAGCCGCAGGCTTTGTTTCGTGGTCTCGGCCAGTTCAGCGCCCGAGAAGCTGAGAGGGAATGTCTCTTTCTCGAGGAAGGACAGAGGCAGTGCGGGGATCCCGACCGCCTGAAAACGACCCAGTTCCACCCCGAGGCACCTGGACCCCAAACCTGAGCGCTGGTGTCAATTCCACCCCCTACACCCTAACCAGTGCGACGACCATGAGCCACTTAACCCCGACTGCGGGCGCCGTGGCTTCTCAGTTCCTCACAAGTACGCGTTGTACCTGGAAACCTGCACAGCCCTCAGCTCCCCCCTAAGATCCCGTCGCCTCTCACTGTCACGTAAGTAAGTGTGGAGGGGTGGGAAGAAATCCATGCGGATTTCACACTCAAGCTAGTTCTCTTAACATTTTTCTTTCTTTCTATTTTTTTCTGGTTAATCCTCACTCCAAGATATTTTTCCACTGATTTTTAGGGAGAGTGAATAAGAGAGGGAAATACAGAGAGAAACATTGATGTCAGAGAAACACATCGATTATAGATTGATTGAGTGGCCAAGGGCCAGGGCCAAGGAGGAGCCTGCAATCAAGGTATGTGCCCTCAACTGGAATCGAACCCAGGACCCTTTGGTCCGCAGGCCAGCAGCACTCTACCCACTGAACAACACCAGCTAGGGCTTTCATGTGTTTTTGATAACTCTCACTGACCCACAGTGACCTCTCTTCCCCTGAAACTCCTCTAGTACCTTCAACAGCTAATGAACAGCTAGCTAGCTACATGTTAAGGGCACAAAAATGTTAAATCGCTATGACCTGCACTGACCACCAGAGGGCAGATGCTCAACGCAGGAGCTGCCCCCTGGTGGTCAGTGCACTCCCACAGGGGGAGCGCTGCTCAGCCAGAAGCCAGGATCGTGGTGATGAGTGTGCCAGGATCGTGGTGATGAGTGTGGCTGGTGAGTGCAGCCATGGAGGGAGCCTGCTTCTGCAGGAGCGCTAAGGAACAGTGAGCCAAGGGCAAGGAGCGAGCAGGCAAGCAGTTAGCAGCAAGGGGTCCCGGACTGTGAGAGGGCTGAGGGAGCCCCCCTCGCCCAACTCCCTGGGCATGAATGTCGTGTATGGGGTGTCTAGTAAGAACACAGGTTCAAGCCCGTACGGGAAGTTGTCTGTTGAATAAGACATAAAAGTAAACAAACATTTACAGAGCTGAGGGAGAACAGCACTCAAGATGTACAGGAAGGCCCTGGCTGGTCTGGCTCAGTGGATAGAGCATTGGCCTGGGGACTAACGGGTCCCAGGCTTGATTCTGGTCAGAGCACGTGCCCGGGTTGGGAGTTCAATCCCCAGTGGGAGGCGTGCAGGAGGCAGCCGGTAAGTGACTCTCTTCTTTCATCGTGATGTCTCTTCTCTCCCCCATCTCTCCCTTCCTCTCTGAAATCAATTTAAAAAAAAAAACAACCAACAAAACAGGACGATAGGAGAAAAGCGAGAGAGACGAGCAGAGGTCTCATGTGCTGGGCAGGGCGTGCGTAACCTTCAAAACAATCTGTATTCCTAACTTTTCCCATAAACTGCGGACTGTTTCCCAAGAACACTAACTTCTAAGGACAAACCACACGTGCGAAGCCCCCAATACCTCCCAGCACAGCCGCACAGCGCTGCCCTCCAAGTGGCACAAGCACGGCTAGACAGGCCTGTGCTGGGGCAGCCCGAGCAAGCACTCGCCTTCAATGCTCTCCGCACAGATCTGGAAGCCGTCGTCACTGGAAATTTCAAACACCAGGCCTTTCTTGGGCTTTTTCTCAGTGATGCTTTCCTTGCGCTTCTGTTCCTGCTGCAGCCAGAGCATGAGCGGCGAACTGAAGCCTCCGTCTTCCTCCTCCACCGCCTTCGGGTCTGCCAGGGGGAGAGCAGAGGGTCAGCGGCCGCAGCAGCAGGCCTGGGGAGCCCGGACTACGCATCCCATCGCCAAGCCAGCGGCACCCAGAGCTGGCATTATCCCGCGAACAGGCCATCAAACGGAGTCTCGAGGCGGCGGGACAGCTCGCTGCACAGGCCATGGCTGCACACGACCACCAGCACAACCAGAAAGGGTGCTTTTAACAGAGTCACGCTGTCTTTGTGGCAGTTTCTAGTCTGACCATCTGATAGTCTTTCAGTAAGTGACTGCCCTCTGTAGGTTAAAATAATGAGGAACATTGCTAACGTGGACGGGGCAGTGCGTGCCAGGCACTCTCCTCCTCTCTCAGGTTCGTTCCCTTCATAGGATCTCACACAAATCTCCCCAAGTCCCACGAGTGGGGGTCACCACCTACGCCGCAGGGGAGGGGACTGAGAGAGAGGTACGGCGAGTGGCCTCGCAGCCGGGTCCAGGCAGCCAGCAGATGGCAGCGCCGGCCTTGAACTCCTGTGGCTCAGAGCTGCTGTCCTCCCAGAGACCGACCCCCTTCCCCAGGGTCAGCAGGGCAGCAGTGTTCCCACACCCCAAAGCAGGTTCTCCTCTGGGAAGACAGGCCCTCTAACGGAGATGGGCAAAGCCTGACCGCAGAGCTCCCCAATCAGAGTGACATGACCTGCTGGTTCCTGACCAAAGGCAGCGGGACAGACCGCGAGGGCTCTGGAGAGGCGCCTGTGTCCCGGCGAAGCTGGCCAGCTTACAGGGGAAGAGTGCTTCCCGGCTTTCTTCAGTGACAACCAGCGGTGAGGGAAGTCAGGTTATCACTAGCCATTTATTTTATTTTTATTTTAATTTTACTGACTTTTTACGGAGAGGAAGGGAGAGGAATAGAGAGTTAGAAACATCGATCAGCTGCCTCCTGCACACTCCCCACTGGGGATGTGCCCACAACCAAGGTACATGCCCTTGACCAGAATCGAACCCAGGACCTTTTAGTCCGCAGGTCGACGCTCTATCCATCGAGCCAAACCGGCAAGGGCTACTTCTTCTTATTACTTTTTAATCCTCACACAAGGATATTTTTCCATTAATTTTAAAGGGAAAGACAGAAAAATTGATGGGAAAGAATCACATCAACTGGTTGCTTCTTGCATGAGTCGCAACCATGGCCTGGGCTGGGGAGGAGGAGCCTGCAACCGAGGTGCGTGCCCTTGACCGGGATCAAACCTGGGACCCTTCGGTCTGCGGGCCGACGCTCTATCCACTGAGCCACACCGGCCAGGCATCATGAGCTGTTTGCACCGTACTGCTGTTAAAGCAAGTCGAACGGGATGTGCAGGTTCAGCCTTGCGTCCTTTCCTTGACAGACGGCCACAGAGTCCTTAGTGGACGAGCATGGGACCAGCGAGGTGCTGAGGCCCAGGCTACACCTCCTTTCGTCACTTCACTTCTGTGTGACTGTTTGGGGGAGATTTTTTTTTTTAATCTAGAAAAACCAGTAGGTAATGCAGGTGATTTTGATAGCATGTTTTGATTCTGATAGCATGTTTGGCTTTGAAATTCTGATTCGGACCAGTTACCCACCCACATACCTGTACTTTCTTGTTCATTTGCTGGATTTTGTGTTGTCTGAACCTCAGGAAGAACAGCCATTTGCCTAAAAAACACACACACACACACAAAAAAAAAACACCCAAAACACAAATGTGAGATGTATCAGCTAGGACTTCAGTCCCAAGCTAAAAACTATCAGTTACACAAAGCCACTGCCGGAGCCCAGCCCGACTGAGCACCACCCACCACCACCACGTGACACCAACAGAAAGCCACCGTCTGACATTCCCCCCAAACACTGCATTACATTTTCATTTATTTAGTTAGTTAATACTCAGCCGAGGATTATTTTCCCATTGACTTTTTAGAGTGGAAGGGGGAGAGAGACGGAGAGAAACATCAATGTGAGAGAGACACATCGATCGGCTGCCTCCTGCACACACACCGACCAGGGCTGGGGAACCTGCAATCGAGGTACATGCCCTCGACTGGAACCGAACCCTCAGGCCAACGCTCTATCCACTGAGCCAAACTGTCTAGGGCGACATTAAACTTTTACTTTTGGGGTTGTAGATTGTGTCCTTAATTTTTCTCACCATTAGTATTGGAAAAAGATGAAAGAACACTTGCTAGAAGCAGTTCTGCAATGACTTAAGAGCTGCTTTCGGTTGCCTCCCATAATGGGCCCCAACCGGGGATTGAACCCGCAACAGTGAAATATATACTAAAGGGGACAGTTAGGTGAATTATTATAGGTCACACAGGAAGCTAAAGGCCGCCATCCTAGCCTATATAATAAAAGGGTAATATGCAAATTGACCCTAACAGCA
Source organism: Murina feae (assembly GCA_004026665.1). NCBI lineage: Eukaryota > Metazoa > Chordata > Mammalia > Chiroptera > Vespertilionidae > Murina > Murina feae. Next base: position 5,720 of record PVJC01041040.1, on the reverse strand, counting down.
GAACAGCTGGGAATGACTGGTCACTATGACACACACTGACCACCAGGGGGCAGATGCTCAATGCAGGGGCTGTCCCCTGGTGGTCAGTGCCCTCCCACAGGGGGAGTTCTGCTCAGCCACAAGCCAGGCTGACTGCTGCCAGGACAGCGGTGGTGATGGGAGCCTCTCCCGCCTCCTCAGCAGCGCTAAGGATGTCCGACTGCAGCTTAGGCCTGCTCCCTGCTGGCAAGTGGACATCCCCTAAGGGCTCCCAGATTGTGAGAGGGCACAGGCCAGGCTGAGGGACCGCCCTCCCCTCCCCACCCGAGTGCACAAATGCACAAATTTTTGTGCACCTGGCCTCTAGTTAAAATATAAAGTGCATCTATAAACACTGTACAAAAATGCACACACAATTCAGTAAGTGATAAACCAGGTAAAAAACAGTATATAAAGCATTACTCATTCTATGTAAAAAGAAGCATATACATGTCCTTACGTATGCCACATATATCTGTGTGTGCATACAAAGGTCTCCCAGTCTGGCCAGTGTGGCTCAGTGGTTGAGTGGCAACCTATGAACCAGGAGGTCAGGGTCTGGTTCCCAGACAGGGCACATGCCCAGATTGTGGTCTCCATTGCCAGTAGGGGGCATGGAAGAGGCAGTCAATCAATGTTTCTCTCATTGATGCTTCAATCTCTATATCCCTCTTTCTTTCTTTGTAAAAAAAAATACATTTTATTGATTTTCCACAGAGAGAAAGGGAGAGGGATAGAGTTAGAAACATCGATGAGAGAGAAACATCCATCAGCTGCCTCCTGCACACTCCCACTGGGGATGTGCCCGCAACCAAGGCACATGCCCTTGACCGGAATCAAACCCGGGACCCTCCAGTCTGCAGGCCAATGCTCTATCCACTGAGCCAAACCAGTCAGGGCCCTCTTTCTTTCAAATCAATAAAAACATATTTTAAAAAATGTCGCCATGGATGAAAACAAATGGCTAGCAATGTTACCTCTAAGGAATAGACTGGGACGGGGTAAGGCAGGATGAACTGGGAACCATTACCCATTCTTTAAATAGTCCTATACTGTATGACTTCCATTAAAGGAGCTGTGGCACCTGGGAGTGGCTCAGTTGGCTGGAGCATCGTCCTGCGCACAAAAGGGTTGCAGATTCGATTCCCGGTCAGGGCACATGCCCGGGTTGCAGATTCAATGCCTGATCACGTTTCTCACATGGATGCCTCTCTCCCTCTCTCAAATCAATAAACGTTTTCTCTGGTGAGGATTAAAACACACCGGCCACACACACAGGAGGATGTTTCATGAGGACTTGGTCTTGGAGACCTTCCTCTGCTCACCCCGGGGGCTGCCCGCACTCCGGTGCCGCCGGCTCCCCGTCGGCTGTGTCCTGCTGCTCGGCCTCTGCTGCGGGGGCCCTGAAACAGAACCGTTAGCACGTATGCACCAGGGCGGGGGGCGGGCTCTGGGAAAACTGGTGAGCAGAACCCCAGCCTGCGGTGATGCGGGGGGTGTGGGTGCCCCGGAGGGAGCTGACCCCGGCACCAGGAGCCTCTGGAGCATGAGGGAGGCTTTCTATCTCAAGCTGAATGGCGGCTCCCTGGGCGCAGATGTAGGTGACACTCGCTTGTGCACGCTGGACATGTTATGCTCTGAACGGGAATAACCATCCCTCGGCCTCAGCAGAGAAGTTACGTCTGAGCTGAGCAGGGACGGGGTCCTACACAGGAGACCCACTGCTCCCGATGGCACTGAGGTTTGCTCTATAAGCCACCACCGGGAGTGAAAAAGCAATCATCTAAAACCCAGAGAACTCCGAGCACTGCGAACGTGGACAGACGACCCTCCCCAGCCTCTGCGCGGGGCCCGGACCCCACACACACGGCACGGCCGCGGCTCTCACCCTGTGGACGCGGTCGGGGCGCACGTGTGGGCCTCCTGGTCCGGAGCGTGTGCGTCCGAGGAGCTGGCCCGCAGGTGGGAACCCTTGTGCTTCTTGCCATTCCCTTTGTCCAGAGGCAGCTGGATGCGCTTGCTTTTTGGTTTGGGGTGAGCGCCTGGCACGGAGGGGCTTGTGGACTGGGGTCCAGAGGAGGGGGAGCCCACAGGGGAGGCCACGCGGGCGGGTCCGGCAGAGGAGGCCGCCCTCTTTGGCTCCAGCCCCAGACTATTAGGAGCATCTGCTGTCTGCGTGAAGCCGGGCCCCTGGGTGCCTGGGGCAGCTTCAGGATCCCGCTGGGAAGGGAGGATTCCTGCTTTGCTGGCCAGGAGCTGGCTCACATGCTGAAGTTGATAGTGATCCTCGGCATCCCTGGAGGGGGAGGCGGCCGCTAGAACCCCCGTCTGTGTTGAGGGGAGGACGCAGACGCCGGATGCCGCGGTCATCGTCGCGGTCGAGGGCGTCTGCAGTGACCCCAGCTGGGGAAATATCCCCGAGCTGGGTGGCAGAGCCCCGGGCTGGTCCTGGATCCCCAGGCCCTGCTGGCCGGCTTTCATTAACAGGTTGCTTATGGGGCCAGTGTCTGGGGCACCCAGCAACCGCGGGTTGGTCAATGCGACATGTCCCGAAACCGATGCGCTACTTGTGGGGGCTGTTGTCGTTTGCATGGATACAACATTCAAGACCGAGGAACCGGACGCCAAGCCGGCCACAGGCCCTGCCGCGAGGTGACCAGTGTCCTGGCTTCCGGTCGATGTGCCCGTCGCTGTGGCAGGTCCGCCCACCGTCTGTGGTAACAGGGGTGCCTGTTCAAAATACATGACGCCGGACTTAGACCTTTTTATGATGTTGGGGACAGTCCGGTGAGATGACGTGTTAAGTGACCCCAAATCTAACAGGTTGGGGTGATTTGGAAGCTGGGAGGGCGTGAAGTTAATCAGTGTCATGTTAGAAACCACATCGGAGGGGGCAATGTTGGAAGGGGTGCTAGAGGGAGCAAGCTTCTTATTCTTTCGGGTCTGCAGGCGAGATATGGGTCTTTTCTTGAGTCCAGAGGACGGAGTGACTACCGTGGTGCTGAGGTCTGTCCTCTGGCTGGCTTCAGACACCAGAAGTTGGGGATCTGGAGGCGGCTGCACCCCAATGAGCAGGCCTGGAGGAGAACTGCTGATGGTGGGCGGGAAACTGCCCTGAGCAGCTGTGGGGAAGGGGTGTAAGTGCTGGTGGTGAGGCACGGGCAGCAAGCCTGGGTTTAGCCCCGTGGTGAGCGCGAGGCCACTGCCCATGGGCCCCAGCACGGAAGGGTTGGCCTCCATCACACTGGGTGCAGAGCTAACGGAAGAGGTCAACTGGATTTTCTGGGTCACGCCGTTGGGCAGAGTCTGGAGCACGTACAGTGGCTGCATGTTCTGGTTTACGACAATGAGCTTCTCGGTGGGCGGCTTCAGGTGGGGAGGCGTGGTCTGCACGGCCGCATTAGAGATCTGAGACGGGCCGGGGCTCTCGGCAGAACTGGGCCCGTATTTCTGGTTCTGAATGGGCACAGAAGGGGAAGCCGGTACCTGGAGGCCAGGGGTGCTGCTGCTCCGAGTTAAATCCTGGCTGGTGCCACGGCTCTGCTCCACTGCACCGCACGGGGGGCTGGCGAGGTCGGTGTCCATGTGTCCCTGGATGAAACGGTCGGGAGTCATGTGGCCCTCGGGCGCGGGGTCAACTCCCGGGCTCAGCAGCGCTGGGTCATCCTCGGAGGCGGCCACGGGCTTCTCCGGGATGGCGACTCTCTTCTCCGCTGCCTCTGCGATGACGGCTAGCCTGCCGGGGTTCTGGCCGGGCACCGTGGGGCTCCGCGTGGTCAGCACCGAGAGGTCCGACGGCAGCTCCAGCGGCAGCTCAAACTGCTCTTCGGCTGAGATGGACGAAGAGACGCTGCTGTCCACAGGCTCTGCGGTCGGCAGCTGCTGAGAAAACACTTCGAACAGACCCATGTCCTTCTCACGGTTGCTGTCGAGGCCCAGGCCCTCGCCCAGGTTCAGGAGTTCCGAGGACGAGGACTCCGGGCTCTCCCCCAAGGCCTGCATGGAGGGTGTGTTCTTCAGGACAAAGTCCATGATGTCCGAGGGCAGGATGTTCCCGCAGTCGTCACTGTTGTTGTTGTCGGAGTCCGACTTCAGGAGCTCGGGGTTGTAGGTGTCCAGCAAGGCCTTGTCCGAGGGGGCGCTGGTGTGGACCCTGCGGCTGGACTCCAAGGAGCTGAGCTGGGCCTCCAGGGAGTCCTGGCCCTGGGTCTTCCCTCGGCTCACGGAGTGGCAGTTCTCCGCCTTGGGCTCGCTTTTGTGGCCCACGGAACTCTTGATGACATGCTCCTTCTCCCCGTCTTCAGGCCGGTCCAGCTTGAGGCTCTCTGTCCCATTCTCTTTCCCGGTTCTTTTTGGGATCTGGCTGGTCTTCCTCGTGGTGGCCGTGACACTGGTATCGCTCTCTGTCCCGTCGTCCACGCCATCCAGCTGCGAGATTCTCGGGAGATCGCACTGCTCCTCCTCCCGAAACAGGTTGTGGGCGGCCAGCCGCTCCTCTGCCCCCGTGGCGATGACCGTGCGGGTGAAGTTGTAATAGTACAGGTCGTCCTCGTCCGACGTGCTCAAGTCATCAGCCCCATCCACCTGCCCCTCCGCTGACCGCTTGCCTCGTTTCTTCCCCGTTGAGCTGCTGTAGAACGGAAGGTCTTCTTCCCCGTAGGACCGGACCCCGTAGAGGGGCGTGAGCCCGAAGAACATGTTGGAGCGGGCCCGGGCGCTCCGACGGGGGTATCTCCTTTTGAAAGACCCGTCCTCCTGGGGCTTGGGGCCGTCCGGAAGCATGAGGTTCCTGTCCTGGACGGGAAGAGTCTGATAGCTGTTGCTCGGAGGCTCCTGGGAGGAGGTGTTACTGGGGCTTGGCTGAGCCACTGGCCCAGCCCCTGGGCTTGCGGAGGCTGACACAGGCTCTCCGGGCGAAGCCGACTCCATCTGCAAAGGGGACACAGGGCTGCTTTCCTTCAGGGCGTTTCTGGGCTGACTCTCACCTTCCATCTTCAGGGGTGTCAGTGTGACTTTGACCGTGCGTTTTCGGGGCGTCTGTAATTCCGTGGCAGTGCCTTCTCCTTGTGCGGACGGAGCTTTGGGGACTCCAGAAGCAGCAAGGACTTTGTCCCCCATCTTATCAGAAGACACGTTGTTACAGGGCCGTTGCCCTGGAAACTCGGGAGTCAAACCTTCATCTGCAAACTCGGGCTTCAGGTTTCCTTCCTCCCCAGGGGCTACCTGACCAGGCTCCAGGAGGGACCTGCCGGAGCGCTTTTCCTTACCGGCTTCTTTACCCGACTTTTTCCCTTTCTGTCTCCTGTCTCTGGAACTGGATCCCACCTGTTCGTTGGTGACAGACGAGCGGTTGCTCAGCCCCGACAGCTTCAAGGCTTTGATGTCCGCATCGCCTTCAGTGGGGGGACTCCCTGCCTGCGTGGGGTCTGGACGTGGGTCCCAATCGTCCCTTTGCCCTCTCAGATGGAGCGGTGGGATGGGGAGGGCCTCTCTGGAGGAAAACGGCACCGAGGAGAATTCCACGAACGTGCCCATCTTACTGGCATTTGGCTCACCAGATGGTGGACTATGACGCTGCAGGGCCGGCTTAGGGAGCCCGGGGTGGGCCCCGTTGTGAGCGGAGCCCTCGGAACCCTTGGAACCCAGCATTTTGGTCTTCTCTCCTCTCAGAGAGGAGCTGCTGGAGGCCAGGTCCGGAGCGC
>PVJC01041039.1:0-15537 GCA_004026665.1 Murina feae | reverse complement strand
AAACAGCTATGGCGCTTCTCAGCCCTGCGCTGAGAGACGCCAGGTCTCTGTGTCCCACGGTAATTGCTGCAAGCAACGCTGAGAGAAACCCGTTTTGGATTTCCCCCTGATGCCAGTCTCTGGGTGTCTGTGGGACCTCCGAAACTCGTCTGGAACTGGAGTTCAGAGCCGCTGGGAGCTTGTGGCTCTCTCCGTTTTGAAAAAGAACCACGACCTCCAGTACCAGCCCTTCCCCGAGCCCGTGCGTGCGCCTCCGTACCTCTGTACTTTGCTTCCGCTGCTCCTCTGAGTCTCAGACTCTTCTCTGGTAGTAGGATTTTCACTCAGCCAGCCGTCCTGTGGGTGCGAGTGGTGTCCGTGTGTTCTTTTCGTGGTTTTTCTGAAATAGTTGTTCACAGCTACATATACGGTGTCTACCCTATGCCGCCATCTTGTTTCTCCCCACCATATTCTTTAACTCATGTTTCAGATGTGACATTTGGCTTTCATGTCTCTTTATTTTACCCAACTCACAAGAAGTACCCTAGGTTTTGCTATCTTCTATGAGAATAACATTTTTTTTGAAGTCCTGATGGCTTATCTCACAGAATCTCCTACTTTCTAGATTTCTCTGCTTTGTTTTGCCCCTCATTTTTAGACTACAGGTAAAATACAGTTGGCAAGAGAACCATATAATACCACATATATTGCTATATACATATTTATTTTTTATTCACAAGTTATTTATTATTAATAGAATGCATGACAAATGCTACTGACTGACTGACTAATGAGTTCAGTTATCAAGTCTATGAAAAACCAAGGAACATGGCTTTTGCCTGCATCTAAATGCCTTACCAAAAGCACCATTACTTAGATATGTAGCTTTTCTCACAACTAAAAATTCTTCTTGCTTCTGGGACTCTAAGGAGATTTTAGATTGATTAACTTCTTATATGAGTATTGACTGTAGCAGGTGTCTTTCAGTTTTGACTAGCATCTCTTGACTGTTTCCAGGAAGATAAACAATGATTGTTTACTTATTTCTTTATCTAGTCTGTATAGTTCCTTGGCTCTAAAGTCTATGTCATGATTTGTATAACCTCTGGTCAAATGTCGTGCTGATTCCCTAAGCATGTTAAGGGTCTAGCAGTGTCATGAATTGCTATTTCACCATTTTCTCATGTTACCAAGCAGATAATTTTCTTCATATCTATATCTTTGTTATTCCCCTAGATGTAAAAGTCATATCTTTGCCTTTTTACTGAGATTCCATTGTACATTCCTAAAGTGGTTCCACTGATTTATGCACTTTTTTTTAGGGAAGTCTTCAGTGTAGAGAGCTGTAATGTCCTCCTATGACTATAATTCTTGTTCACTCTGTTGTCTTTGTACATAATTCCAGTTGGCATTAATTTAATATTGATTGTTGTTCCCATTTGTAAATGTAACAATATTTTTCTACTGAAATTTACATACTTTAGGAGGTTCTTATTCTAAAAACCATCAGCCTTTCTAACCTTACAGAAGCACACCTAACATAGTCTTATAGTACTTCATGCTTTCTTGATATGAGCCCAATGTTGCAAAGTACTTGATGATACCCACGTCAAATCATTTTGGAGTATTAACAATGTGTAAAAATAGTATATACTATAATGATATTGCTTCTATTTCACACATTTAAGTAATATAAGACATTAGATAATAATGAATTCCAGCAATAATATTTATTTGTAACCATAAGAGACTTTGTATAGTTGGAATTACCTGTTTGGTATCTTTTTGATGAAATGCCATCTTTGGGAGGAATATACATTTCTTAAGTAACAGAAAATGAAATGCTAAGATATCATATTGGAATAGTTGTAGGATCCTTATTACTTTAGGTCATTGTCTTAGAACAAGTTTTTTTACTGTCTTAAATGAAATTAGAAAGTTATATGCTATAAAAACATATTTAGAAACTAGAGGCCTAATGCACAAAATTTGTGCAAGAGTAGGCCTTCCTTTCCCTGGCTGCCAGTACCAACTTCCATCTGGCACCTGGGACCTGGACTTCCCGCACAGTCCTAGCTTTATTCAGAAGGTCATCCAGAAGGAAGTCCAGTCTAATTAGCATATTACACTTTTATTATTATAGATAAGGGACATCTTGGTTATTTTCATATAAGTATCCATGGCGGAGGACTTGTAATGTAGGCATCTTCGAAAAAAGGAAGAGTCTACCAAAAGGGTGTGGTTTTGAGATGGTGGGGATAGGGAAGCATTAGAAACATATGAATATAACTCATATTTTGGGAATAATACACAGAATGACAAATGATTCTGGGTTAAAGAGTGGAGTACTTTTGGACCTAAAACCAAAGAGAAAGTATTCACTTGAATCTCACTGTCCATGACATTATTACAGGTAATTGTCATAATAAAATATGTTAAGCCAACTCACTCAGGATTGTGTAGACACATATACTCTTTAGGGACCAAATGAATAAACTTATATTAGATTATTTTGTTATTGGAATAACTATCTACATTTATTCTAGTCCATTTTTATGTTTCTAAGACTTATCAATCAGCATGCATTTTAGCATTTAAAATCCAGGCACTAACATGAAACTATTAAAAAAAGAATATCTTAGAAATCACATTTTTTGTTTGATTAATATTCAATTCTGCCTCATATGCTCTTCTGTTTGAATGCAGTTGTCACAGATCAAGCTCATCGCAATAGGTTAAAACTCATTTTTGCTTTATTTTCCCACTATTACTTAAATTGAGTGATTTAATTTCTGCTTTTTGAGATCAAATAGCTTATCAGAAAGTATCATGTATCCAAATTTTATTTCAGACCTAAAACCTTGTGATTGGTGACAAATGCACTAATTCATCATATTAATAGCCTCTTACATGACACAAGGTTATAATAGCTGAAAGAGTGTAGTTAAGTGGCCACTTTCAACATAGTATAAATGATGACATCCAAAGACGGATGATGGTTAGCATATTTTAGCAGGTTCAATGAATTTCACTGATAGCTTTCTTTGGGAGATTAATGTGTAAAATAAACAAGAGAAGTCAGTTTCTGACATTACAGTTAAAGTATATCAAGAATTTGTACCATGCCATTACTGTCTGACTAAAATAAAGCAGCATGTTAAACCCAGGCGAGAAAAATTTCCCCTAAATAATCTGTTATATATTTTTTTTATAACTGAATCACAAAGTACCTTTTTTTGAGCCCTAGTTGCCAGAAAACCTAAATACACAATAGGTTCACAGGTATTTACTAATGTAGTCTATGCATTGTATAACTTTTTAAAATATTTATTTACTTACATATTTGTCTTCCAAGTTGTTTCTTTGTGTTTACATTTTATTGATTTATGTTATACTAGAGGCCCGTTGCACAAATTTGTGCACAGGTAGGGTCCCTAGACCTGGCTGATGATCAGGGTCAATTGGAGCCAGGCTGATCAGGGTTGGGCCAGTCAGGACCTGCTGGCTGGGAAAAGTGACTATGGGAGGTTTGCCAGCTGGCCTGGGGGAGGTGACCAGCCCTGATCAGGGCCAATCATGGCCAGCTGGATGGAGAGAGGGACCAGCCAAGGGGAGGGACTGCAGGAGGTTGGCTGGCCAATGGGGGTGGGGGAGACTGTGGGAGGTTGGCCACCAGCTAGGTGGAGGGACCATAGGAGGTTGGCCGGCTGGGGACCACAGGAGGGTGCTGGCTGTGGGGAGGCACCAGGGGAGGTTGGCTGTGGGAGTGCACTGATCACCAGGGGTCAGCCCCTGCATTGAGCATCTGCTCCCTAGTTGTCAGTGCACATCATAGCGACTGGTCGACTGGTCGTTCTGGTTGTTCCAATCATTCAGTTGGAATGGTTGCTTAGGCTTTTATATATATATAGTTACTATTTTTTTTCACTTGTGTTCACTATAAATTAATTAAAATCTATTTATTTCCTAGGGCTAAAAGAATGTTTATTGTAAAATAAATCTTATAATTGGAAACTTATCTTCCTGTTCTCTGGTGAGGCTCCTGAATGAAAGTGCCATTGGTGTCATAGCCCAGTAATCCTAGGACTTGTCCCTCCAACAGCCCTGCAAATATGGGGATGCCCAGGTATGTACCAGCTCCTTCATGTGGATGTGGCTCAAGGGAGATGTTTAGGGAGGCATCTGCTGGGTAGGAGTAAGAAAAGGTTTATTGATGGAGAACTTACCCATTGAGAAGATGGAGGGACCTAATGTTCTTGTTGGATGGGCCATGTCAAGGGGCCTTAAGGGGCTGGGGGAACAGGCATGCAGAAGTTTTGGTAAGGAGAGTTTTCCCTGGAGGACCGTGGAACATTTATGGTTAAAATGTATCACCACCTAGTCTTCCTGGACAGGGGACCCTTGGCTTCTGAAAGGGTTTCTGTGTTAAAGACTTTGGTTTGGGGTGAAGCTAGAGGTCACCATTATATCCTCTGTGCATGCCCAGAATGCAGGACTTGGGGTTTTGGTCTGTTGTCTCTGAAAAACAGCTCAATAGCTCATGGAACAGGAGATAATTTTGAGCTAGTCCTTCAGTTACTCCATCTATTTTAATGTGGGTTTTCTCTCACTCCCCAGATGTGTACCAGTCTCCTGGCTAGCTTCCAAAAGCTCTAGATGTAGCTGTACAGTGTGCCTACAGTGGGAGGGAGTTCAGGACGCACCTTGTCACCATCTTAATAGACCTCTCTGAGTTATTCTTTAAGTCAGAGACCCTGGCTCAGTCTTGTCCTCAATTATGTCTGCATAGCTTGATTTTTATTACTGAAGTTTTGTCCTATGGTGGACACATTCTTTTCTCCAACTGACTAAGTTTTTAACTTGAGGATAGGCTACTACTCACTAAAATCTCCTTCAAATCAAAGAAGATGCTCTATGATCCTTATAAAAAACCATGCATCATCTATTTCTGCTTCAGCCTTCGATCAGGAATTTCTCCCAATCACACTGATTGTCCGTCCCTCTCTGACTGCCTGAGACCCTCTTTCAATTACTGTCAACCTCACTTGAAGTCCATTCCCAGCTCCCCTAAAACCTTTTGCTAAATCCAAATTTTCTCCATTTTCCTGTCTCTTCCCTGCAACAGATCTCAAAGCCTTAGGATCTCTATGTCCTCAATTTGAAATGTAATAAGTATAGGAACTCAATAATAGTGGAGAGAAGAGTTTGCTAGACAAACAGACCTTTTATAAGATTCCTGCTTAATATGTGTGGGCACCAGCCAGATGGGTTCTGTCCTTAACTATTTATTATGAGATTGTATTATTTACTTGGTAGGATGTAAAATGCCAGTTAAATGGATGTATCAATAGTTGAAGCTAGGAGGCTGTCATGGAGAATCATGAGAAGAATATTTACAATGGACTTTGAAAATTTACCGTGAAAGACCAAAAGAGGAAATAAAAATGTCATAGGAAGAAAATGGTCAATCTTGTACACAGGGTGTATGTTTAAAGGAGGAAGTGTTGGAGAATTTAAGAAGCAGACTTGGATAGTACTTGGAATCAAATCAACTAAATCTGACTATTTATTCTTTGACTTTGGTCAATTACTTATTTCCTAAGACTCAGTTTTCTCTTTCTTAAATGGAAATGTGGAGGGTTACATGAAATATTAGGCACAAAGAGCTTAGCATGATCCATAATGCTAGGTCAATACTCCAGACGTGTTAGTAACTATGAACATCATCATCATTATCATTATCGTTATATGGGAGAGAGTGAAATTAAAAGCAGTTTATTTAAAAAAAAGAAGCCTGGGATGATTGATAGGACATCATAAGCACCATATAAGCTATCCTATGACTCAGCTGTTCAAAAGGTATGTCAGTTTTACACAATTATCAGAAAATCATATCTGCCTCAAAGTTAGTGAGCAACCTCTGTGAGCTACTGGTCCAGTGCTTCTCCATCTAAAGACTCACCTGAGTCACTGGGACTCAATATCAGGTGACTCAGAGGTCAAGACAGCCTGAGAATCTGCATCTCAAGCTCCTAGTTGACACTGATGCTGCTGGCAGGGACCTTAGCAGGGTCTGGAACAAATCTGGAGTATATGTCTCATAGAAGGTGCCATGTTAAAGGACTACAGACCAATTAGACATTTTTTTTAATTTATTTTTTTATTGTCTAAAATTTTACATATGTCTTCTTTTCTCACAATTTATCCCCCCCAGTAGATGTTATTTTAAAGAAAGTAATGAAGATGATGAAAGATCAGAAACTTGTTCATGTGACAGGAGAGATAATAGAAAACACTGGAAATAATAGCATTGTTAATTTTTCTTATTTAAGTTACAGGAAAAACATTACAAATAATTTATAAACCTTAAGAAAATAGTACTTTTTTCTTGTCTCTCAGTTTTTATAAAGAGACAACTTACAGATACTTAACAATACTAACTTGGGATACTTGCCAAATGTCATGTTTGAAAGTGCCAAAATGATTATTATAAGCTTAGTTTTGCTAATACCATCTTGTTAAAGGTCAGAAATTAATTTAAAAATATTTATTAAAACAACATATAAATCATTTTACTTGGACCTGGTTGTTGAGTAATACAGTCAGTATTCAAAAAGTCACTCAGAAGCAGGTGAGACCAATACATAAATATCTACTTACCATATAATAAATAAAACATAAGCAAATGCAAAACATTTTTCAAAAAAGCTACCATAATAAATAAATGGAATGTTCTAGAAAACCGAAGCTATAAAACATATTAAACCTTGTATGAGACAACTAAATTGAACAAAAGGCCCTTACTATTCTAAGAGTCAGATCAATAGCCAAATACAATGTCATATTTAATTCATTGTTTACTATAATATGTCATGCTTCATTCCTAAAATAATCCTAGATATTTTATCATTATAACTTATTATGATTATCCATCTACAAAATGTATAACCGGAAGTCATGGTTTATGAGCAAATGACCATCTTATGACCCCGAGTTCTTTTAAATTATTCCAAATGAAACAACATCAAACTTCAAGAGAATTGGCTTATTCTGATATTGCCTCATTTTCACATTGGTTTCTGCTTTGCTGCCAGAGTCACTATTAAATAGATTACAAGGAGCATTAATAATTGTATTTTCCTTTAGAGGTTGTTTTGTCAAAGGTACACAATGTATGTATTAATATTAAAATTGGGGACTCAATAATGCATATGTTTGTGTAAGAGAGAGAAAGAGAGAGGAGCCAGACAGAGACAGACAAAGAGACAGGGACAGAGAGGTTGATTTTCTCAAAATGTCTCCGTATCACCAGCATTATTTAGATTTTAAACGTGAGCAAGTAGCATCTTTTTCCACAGTCAGCATTCTCTGTTTTCAAAAACTGTGGCCAAAATGAAACCACTGGAAGAATGCTAAAGATAAACATTAGAAGAGCTTGGAATATATAGGCATCATGCAATGAATGATACATTAGAAAAAAGTATTTAGATCATTTATGTTAACATTTTAATTTTTAATTAGTTGTCACATTAAGTACTGGTGAGATAGATATCTCAGAAGACAATTCTAAAATAGCTCCAAAGACCAAGAGCTGTGATGTTTATGGGGCGTACAAATCTACATAGTATCATAAGAACAATGTCTGCATGCTAGGCATTGTTACTAGCTGAGATCAGGTGGTTGCTCTGTGAAAATGGTAGGAATTAGGAAAGTGAGACATGCCCTGTTTCAAATGGAATCTTTCAATTCTGGATTATGCTGAGCCTCTGGGAAAATGGCATTTAAGAGAGAATATACATGAAATATGACATCATAACTTCCCACTGACCAACGGATTCTGTTTTATTGTATCTGTTTTGCTTTTTCTTTTGCCACAAAGCTGTAGACAAATGAGTGCTCTTTTCTTGGCCTGTGGAGCTCATTATTCTTGAGCAGGGTGAATCACTGCAATTTGTCTCAGCTTTATTTGGTGGCTTGAAGCCTGAAATGGTAGTTACGTCAAAGAAAGACTTGTGAGCGCACAGGAAGACCAGAGGCTGAAGAACTAGGCTTATTATGGAATGTTTCTGGTCCACTGTGAAGAGAGGGATGCACACTTTGAGATAGGTCTATGCTCCCTGAATCCATACAGTGGTGGCATTAATACAGAGTGGCTCAGGCAGCAGAGTGCTACTAGCTAGTTTAAAAGAAGCACATTAAAAAAAAATAGTGGAACTCTCCAGGATCTGTGAGAAGTAAAAATAGAAAGTCTCCTGAGTTCCCTGTCCTTTGAAGTAAAACACAACTTAGGTAAGCCTTCCTTTCAAATAATGCCCCTTTTAGGCAAATCTGGCGGTACCAGATAAATGAGGTAAGAGAGCTGAGCACTGGAAATAATTTTAATTCGTCCAGTTTTCCAAAGGAGCAAATGAATAGCAGTGATAATTTGATTGAAACGTATTGTGTGTTATTTGAAGGAAGTAAGTACAATCCCTTTAAGATCAATATAGCTCACCTTTAAATATGCTATTTTATTCAGAACGAAGGTTCACTAAGTAGATCGTAAAAAGCATCTATATATACATCTGTGTTTCTGATTCTGTTACCACTTAAAGCTGTCCCACTTCCCAATGATATTAATTCTATTCTAAGACCTTAATTTGTATTTGGCTTTTGCTCAGTGAATTTTAGATGTAGATTTGCTCCATGAAAGGTGAATGCAATGCCTGCAGATGCTGAAGTGTTTGTTCCCCACCGCTGACAAAGGTCAAGTGCCTTTGCACTTACAAATAGATGTGTTTCTGCCTCGGCACTTAACACTTATGTTTTCATCAAACCACACTGATCAACTTTTCAATTCTATCTTTAATGAGCAGTTGATCCTTTCCATCACCAAGAGCATCCGAAATCTCTTAGTTCTAACTTGAGGCAGAATTCTGCTGTCAGATTGAATGATGAAGACCCAACATCAACTTCTGTATAATATCCTAGTCCAATTTTTTTAAAAAAATAGACTTCACATAAGCTTTTTACAACTAGAGAAAGAGCTTCTGTTAATGCTTTTCAAAAAAAAAAAAAAGCTTAGCTTCAAATATATAAGATGTTTGGAATGTATAGCATGAATATGGGGACTTGGGATTAACTGTTGGCTCTTTCTGCATATTATAGCTGTGATTATTACTTTTCTGCAGTAAGAAATGCTTTGTATTAAATTGTTATGTTTTCAAATGTAGTTGTTATTTTGTAGACTAGACAACTGAATTTCCCCCTGAATTTCTCAGATTTTCCAAAAATCACTTCTTAGAGCTTATATAAAAATATTTAAATATAATTAAGAAGAAAAAATTACTAAATGGGAAATTTCAGGTACATAAGGGCAATAATGAAAATAGAGCTGCTTAAAAGAGGTTTTCAAAATTATGAGGAATTATTTGAAGAATTTTATTCTTTAACGTTTTAATTCATACAGTATAATACTTTCCTATTTTGTTTTATTTAAAATTCTGTATAATGTTATTATGTTTTTAGGCAATTTTATGAAAAAACAGGTTTTAAACTTGTTTATGGGAATGTATTTACCAAACTCCATAATGTTCTAAATGTTATGTGGTGTCCTGAATGGAATCCTGGAAGGAAAGATAAAGGGCTTTGAAGGGGGTGGTGGCTGAATTGTAAGTAAAGTGTGGATTTGAGCTAGTAGTGCAGAACCAATGTCGTTTTCTTAGCTGTGACAAATGTATCATGGTAATGTAAGGTTTTAGCAATAGGGGCACTAGGTGTGAAGTATACAATGACTCTATGATCCTTGCAACTTTCCTGTAACTCTATAATTGCTTCCAGGTGAAAATTTTATTTTAAGAACTATAATATCTTCATCACATATTTCTATACCTCTATAATGGAAATTGCAGTTATCCATGATGATAACTTACCTATATTTTTTATAATTTGTAAAAGATAAAATATTAATTGTAATTAAAATTAGTTTGTAACATTTCTCCCAAAAGTAAGTGTTAACACCTGGAGGTTTATGGTTTTTTATTATTTTTTATTATTTTGTTGTTGTTGTTGTTGTTCTGGTAAATTGTGCCATTCTGGGTGATGGAAATAAGATAAGTTAATAATTATTATTTCTTCCTCTATCTCTTTTTTCAGCATCCTATAATCTTCTGAATACAGGTCCTTTACCTCCTTAGTTAAATTTATTCCTAGGTATCTTAATATTTTATTGCAATGGTAACTGGAATTGTTTTCTTAGTATCCCTTTCTGTGAGTTCATTATCCTATAAAATAAAAGCCTAACATGCTAAGTGTCTGGTCGACTGGTTGGCCATTCAACCAATCAAAGCATACTATGCTGATAAGCTAAAGCCACTCAGCTACTCACTATGACATGCACTGACCACCAGGGAGCAGACAGTCAACTGGTTGACCAGTCACTATGACATGCACTGACCACCAGGGGGCAGACATTCTGACTGGTAGGTTAGCTTGCTGCTGGGGTCTAGCCAATCGAGACTGAGCAAGATGGGCTAGACATGCCCTGGAGCCCTCCCATGGTCCCTTCCCAGCGGGCCAACCTCCAGTGTCCCTCCCCAGCCCTAATCATTCACTGGTGGGGTCCCTTGGCCTGGCCTGCACCCTCTCGCAATCCAAGACCCTTCAAGGGATGTCAGAGAACTGGTTTTGGCCCAATCTCACAGGCCAAGCTGAGGGGTCTCTAGTTGGTATATAAAAAAGCCAATAATATCTAGGTGTTAATTTTGTATCCTACTACATTGCCCAATTCATTTATTAGTTCTAGTAGTTTTTTGATGGACTCTTTAGGGTTTTCTATGTACAATATTATGCCATCTGCAAATAATGACAGTTTTACTTCTTTTTCCAATTTGGATACCTTTTATTTCTCCTTGTCTAGCATTTCCAGTACTATGTCAAACAGGAATGGTGAAATTGGGTATCTCTGTCTTGTTTTTGTTCTTAGGGGAAATGGTTTTAGTTTTTGCCCATTGAGTATGATGTTGGCTGTAAGTTTGTCATATAAGGCTTTTATTATGTTGAGATATCTCTCAATTTGTTTATGTGATGTATCACGTTTATTGATTTTTGGATATTTTACTAGCCTTGCACTTCTGGAATAAATCCCACTTGGTCATGATGTATGATCTTTCTAATGCAATGCTGGATCCAATTTGCTAGAATTTTTTTGAGGATTTTAGCATCCATGTTCATCAGAGATATTGACTTGTAATTCTCTTTCATTGTAGTGTCTTTATCTGGTTTGGGGTTAGGGTAATGCTGGCTTCATAGAAAGAGCTTGGAAATGTGCCTTCCTCTTGAATTTTTTGGAATAAAAGTGATAGAGGAAGACATAAATAAATGGAAGTATATACCATGTTCATGTATTGGTAGAATCAATATTATTAAAATGTCCATACTACCCAAAGCAAACTATAGACTCAATGCAATCCCCATTAAAACAACATACTTCAAAGACCTAGAACAAACTCTCCAAAAATTCATCTGGAATAAAAAAAGACCCCAAATAGCTTCAGCAATCTTGAGAAAGAAGAACAAAGTTGGAGGAGTCACAATACCAGATATCAAGTTATACTACAAAGCCACTGTTCTCAGAATTGTCTGGAACTGGCAAAAGAACAGACATATAGACCAATGGAACAGAACAGAGAACCCAGAGTTCAACCCAAGCCATTATGTTCAATTAATATTTAACAAAGGAAACAATAGAGTCTCTTCAATAAATGGTGCTGGGAAAACTGGTCAGATACATGCAAAAAAATGAAACTAGACCCCCAACTTACACCACACACAAAAACAAACTCAACATGGATAAAGGACTTAAATGTAAGACGAGAAACTATAAAAATCCTAGAAGAAGCCATAGTCAGCAAAATAGAAGACATTTGTCATAGCAGTATCTTTACCAATAGAGCTTCTAGGACAATGGAAACTAAGAAGAAAATAAACAAATGGCATTACATCAAAATATGAAGCTACTATACAGCGAAAGAAACTATCAACAAAACAAGAAAGCCCACTGCATGGGAGAACATATTTGCCAGTGTTATCTCCGATAAGGGTTTAATCTCCAACATTTATATGGAACTCATATAACTTAAAAAAGAAAGATAAATGATTCAATTAAAAAATGAGTAAAGGACCTAAATAGACACTTTTCAAAAGAGGACACTCAGAAAACCAAGAGACAGGTGAAAACATGCTCAAAGTCACTAATCATCTGAGAGATGCAAAATAAAACAATGAGGCACCATCTCACACCTGTCAGAATGGCTATCATCAACAAATCAACAAACAACACGTGCTGGCGAGGATGCAGAGAAAAAGAACCCTCTTGCACTGCTGGTGGGAATGCACACAGGTGCAACCACTGTGGAAAACAGTATGGTGGTTCCTTAAAAAGTTAAAAATGGATCTTCCATTGGACCCAGTAACTCCATTTCTAGAAATATACCCCAAGAAAACAGAAACATCAACCAGAAAGGATATATGCCCCCCCCCTCGTGTTTATAGCAGCACAATTTACAATAGCTTAAGATTTGGAAACAGCCTAAGTGCCCATCAGCAGATGAATGGATTAGAAAACTGTGGTACATCTACACAATGGAATACTACACTGCTGTAAAAAAGGAGTTCTTACCATTTTCAACAGAATGGATGACTGTTGAGCATTATGCTAGGCTAAATAAGCCAATAAGAGAAAGATAAATATTGCATGATTTCATTCATTTGTAGAATATAATGAACAACATAAACTGAGGAACCAAAATAGAACCAGAGTCATAGAAGCTTCAAACAGTCTGTCCAACATATGAGGGAAGGTTGGGGGTAAGGGAGTAAATTGATCAACCAAAGGACTTGTATGCATACATATGAGCAAAATCAATGGACACAGACGGGGTGGGGGAGGGGTGAGGGTATGTGCTGGGGGATAGGGGTGGCCAGGCAGAGGTCAATAGAGGAAAAAGGGAGACTTATGTAATACTTTAAACAATAATGAATTTAAGTTAAAAAATAAAATACTTATTATTTTTTAAAATTTATCTTTATTTTTTAAAATTTATCTTTATTACAGATGTCCCCTTTTTTCCTCCATTGACCCCTTCCACCTTGCACCCCCATTATTGACCCTTCACTATATACTATTGTCTGTGTCCATGGGTTATGCATATGAGTTAATACTTATTATGAGTCATTTTCATTTGTTTAGCAAATTGCATTTTCTATTTAATGCACTTTAGAATATTTTTTTGACCCTTAAGACAGTGATGCATTATAAGTCAATAATGGAAAATCATTATTCTAGATAAAAATACGCTCTCTCAGACCTCAGATTCTGGGATTAGGACCATCAATTTGTATACTGCATCATTCTATGATGTGCACCAAGACTGTTTCCTTTGATCAAAAATTCTTATCACAGAAGGAGGTATGTCTACTTCCGTACACCAGGCAAATAAAAGATTAGCAATATTTGTTACAGGTAATACATTCTCTCTACAAGATGTTAAAGAGACACACCTGCTCTGTAGATTCTGAATTGATAATAGTCATCATGCATAAAACTCACTGTCTTACTGGAAAGAGGTAAAGATTTAAAGTCCACTAATTCTCAGCCAAAACACAAATGGGACACATACACTTTCCCTGACCTTATTATCCGAATTCCAAGGATAACTGCCAGGTATTCACTTAAGACAGGGTCTTTGGAATAATCAGATATGAGTTGGACACTTGAGGGACCTAATTATGAATATTTAAACCTGCCCTAAGCCAAAGAATAGTGATGTCACTAAGAAAAAGAGAAACATGTTTGGGATGGGGAGAAAGATGTAGTTCTGTTAACTCGAGATTTGTCAAACACAGAGAAAGCAGAGGAAATGAAATTATATATTTCCTGTCCCATTGTTTAATGGAAACCAGGGCTATTTCAATTACACATTTAATCTAGTAAAAGAGTAATATGCAAATTGACCGTTACTTGAGACACCTAAGCCACACCCACCAACCAAGTCACAGCTCCCAGCCAACTAGAGCGGCTGTATGCAAATTAGCCCAGCCAAGATGGAAGCTGGCAGCCATGGAGCTAGAGCAAACCAGAGGCTTTTGTTGCAACTGCCTGCCTAGGCTGGCTGAGCCTCTGCTCACAGCCACGCCCACAAGCCAATCAGAGTGGCTGTATGCAAATTAACCCAGCCAAGATGGAGGTTAGCAGGGCGGCTCTGCACGGGGAGTCTTCGTGGCTGGCATAGCTATGCCAAGTGTGTCAGCTCAGTGGGGGTGGGGGGTCCGGCCTGGGGCCTCCTCAGGGCATCCAGGAGCACCCGTCCTGAGTCCACTGCCTGGCTCCACACCCTGGGGGCCTCTGCGGGACATCCAGGAGCAGCTGTCCTGGGTCTGCTGCCTGGCTCTGCCCTGGGGGCCTCTGCAGGGTGTCCAGGAATGCCCGTCCAGGGTCCGCTACCTTCATCCGCCCCCCAGGGGCCTCCACAGGGTGTGTGGGAGCATCTGCTGCACAGTGCAGAGAATCCGAAGCCAGTCTGCTGCCCGGCTCCACCCTGGGTGTGTTTGCTCAGCAGCAGGGCCCCACCGAGGGATCCTGCACCAGCATCTGCCCCTGGCTCCCCTGGCTCGCCACCCAGCTCTGCACCAGGTGTGTCCCCTCAGCGGTGGGGGGCCAACCAGGTGTGTGTGATCGTGGGCCCTCCGGTGGGAAATGTCCAGGCCTGCACTCACCAGCCCTCCCACCCCCCCAGTGCACAAACCCTGAAGGGGCCTGTGGGCAGCCTGAAAATGGCCCTCAGCCCCTCACCCAGGCTGGCCAGGCATGCCAGCAGGTGGACATCCCCCCCGAGGTGTCCCAGATTGCAAGAGGGCACAGGCCGGGCTGAGGGACCCCCACCCCCCGAGTGCACAAATTTTTGTGCACCGGGCCCCTAGTAAATTATTATAATACAGTATAGCTGGGAAATGGATGAACATGTGCACATGCATCATGGGAGCCAAGTGAAGGCAAGCTTGAGAGAGGAGTCTATGATCATAAAAATTCTGTTACTCACAAGAGCCAAGGTATGGAAGCAACCTATAGGGTCATGGACAGATGGGTGGATAATGTGGTATATACATACAATGAAATATTACTGAGCTTTTAAATAAGGACATCTGCCATTTGTGACAACATGGATGCTAGGTGAAGTAAGCAGACACAGAGAGGCAAATACTGTCTGATCTCCTTAATGTGGAAGAAAAAGTCTAACTCATAGAAACAAAGAGTAGTATGATAGGGCTAGGGGAAGTGGGTAGATGTTGGTCAAAGGGTACAAACTTTTAATTATAAGGTGAACTAGGGGCCCGGTGCACAAAAATTTGTGCACTCGGGGTGGAGGGAGTCCTTCAGCCCGGCCTGTGCCCTCTCACAGTCTGGGACCCCCTCAGTGGATGTCCTATGATGGCCCCAGTCTGCCAGGCACCTTGTGTGTGTATGAGTGTGTGTGTGTGACCACTGGGGACCTGCCCCCAGCCGCATCTGAGGCTCGGAGC
>PVJC01041038.1:0-15538 GCA_004026665.1 Murina feae | reverse complement strand
CCCCCCCCCCCCCGCTGCCGCTTTCCCACTCCCCGATGCCCCGCAAAGGGCCTGGACAGCTGCCAAGCAGGCCGCTGACCCCTGCCACCTCTTACCCGCTCCCCGGCCCGCCACCTTGCTTTCCCACTTCCTGGTGCCCTGGTGCCACTTCCAACTGCCAGCATAGGCAGGCAGTTGCAACAGAACCCTTTGGTTTGGTCTAGTTCCGTGGCCGTTGGCCTCCATCTTGGCTGGGTTAATTTGCATGCAGGCGCTCTGATTGGCTGGTGGTAACGGTCACATTTGCATGTTTCGCTTTTATTATAGAAGATGCTTTTGTTTTTCCTCTCCTCACTGTTCTCTTCTTCTACTAAGAGCTTAAATAGTTTCACTCACCAAACTCAGGCCTCTCTGCTCTCTATTCTCCATTCTCTATTCTCCTTTTCCAAAAATATATAACATATAGATAGATTAAAGAAAAGAGACACTATTTTATTTTTATAAATAAATTTTCTTATATATATAACATATATAATATATTTTAAAATTATTTTTATTATTACTTATTATTTTTAATTGAGTATTTTGTTTTTGCTTTTCTTCTTCTATACTCATTCTCTTTCTAGCTCCTCCATTCTGAATTGTGGCCATTCCCCCATTGATTCAATTCCTTTACCTTACCTTCTGAAAATAAGCCCTGCCTCTTTTATTTAGCCCACACCCCCACTTTTTGTTGTTTGCATTTTTGGATTAGTTGTTAGTTTTGTGGAGTTTTTGCCCTATATATGCATATTTTATCCCTTCTTTTTTTCTTTATTCTTTTCTCTCTTACCTTTTCTCCTTTTCTCAATATCATTTTTGTGCTCTTTTCTCTCCCCTAATTCTATTTTCTCTGGTGGTCACTTTTATTTGGGGTTACTAGAGTAGTGAATAATTCGTGTTTTGTTCCCTCTGTGTTGTGTCTTGTCAAGTTGTATTTTGTGCCTTTTGCTCAGTGTGGTAAAGAGTGAGCTAAATAACCAGACACCCTGAGAGGAGTAAAAATGGGGAGAGAAAGAAATAGCACCCATACAAAAGAAAAGAAGGAATCACCAGAAAAGGAAGTAAACAAAATGGAGGCAAGCAATTTGACAGAGAAAGAATTCAGAGCAATTGTCATAAGGACACTGAAAAGGTTGGAAGACAAATTCAACATGTGTAAGAATCAAGAGGAAATGAAGAACAAAGAAGAAATGAAGAATGACATAGATGCAATAAAGAATACAATAGAAACCATCATCAGTGGACTAGAAGAAGCTGAGGACCACATCAGTGAGATAGAAGGCAAGGTAGGAGAAAACACCCAAGCAAAGCAGCAACTGGAAAAAAATACTGTAAAAAAAGGAGAGCCTCAGGGAGCTTTAGGACAACATGAAAAGAAACAACATCCACATAATAGAGGTACCAGAAGAAAAGGAAATGGAGCAAGGAAATCATGTTCTTTGTTTTTGTTTGTTTATTTGTTTTTATTGTCTAAAGTTTTACATATATCTCCTTTTTCCCCATTGGACACCCCACCACCATTCCCACATCAGGCAAGCCCACATCGCTCCAGTGTCTATGTCCACTGGTTATTCTAAGATGTATGAATATAAGTCCTTTGGTTGCTCTCTAATCCCCTAACCTTTCCTGTCATTTGTCTGTGGATCTATTTTTGCTCATCAGTTTATGCTGACCATTATATCCCACATATGAGTGACATCATGTGATATATATCTTTCACTGACTGGCTTATTTTGCTTAGCATATGCTTTCCAGTTCCATCCATGTTGTTGCAAACAGAAAAAGTTCCTTCTTTTTTATAGAATCATAGTATTCCATTGTGTAGATGTACCACAGGATTTTTAAAAAATATATATTTTATTGATTTTTTACAGAGAGGAAGGGAGAGGGATAGAGAGCTAGACACATCGATGAGAAACACTGATCAGCTGCCTCCATTGTGTAGATGTGCCACAGTTTTTTCACCACTCATTGGCTGATGGGCACTTAGGTTGTTTCCAAATATCAGCTATTGTAAATTGTGCTGCTATGAACATAGAGATGTGTATATCCTTTCTGTTTTGTGTTTCTGGTTGATTGAGATATAGTCCAAGAAGTGGGACTATTGGATCAAATGAGAGTTCTATTTTATCTTTTTTAGAAAACTCTACACTTTTTTCCACAGTGGCTGCCCCAGTTTGCATTCCCACCAGTAGTGCATAAGGCTTCCTTTTTCTCTACATTCTCACCAGCACTTGTTGTTTGTTGACGGGTTTGAGATAGTATCTCCTTGTTATTTTGATTTGCATCTCTCGGATGATTAGTGAATTTGAGCATGTTTTCATATGTCTCTCATTCTTCTGTATGTCTTCTTTAAAAAAATGTCTATCCTTTGACCATTATTTGATTAGATTGTTTTGTTAAGTTGTATGAGTTCTCTGTAAATATTAAAGATTAAACCCTTATATGAAATAGCATTAGCAAATATGTTCTCCCATGCAGTGGGCTTTCTTGTTGTTTTGTTGATGGTTACTTTTGTTGTGATGAAGCTCTTTACTTTGATGTAGTCCCATTTGTTTATTTTCTCATTAGTCTCCATTACTCTAGAAGCTGTGTTGGCAAAGATATCACTATGGCATATGTCTGATATTTTGCTGCCCGTGGCTTCTTTTAATATTTTTATGGTTTCTAATCTTATATTTAAGTCTTTGTCCATTTTGAGTTTATTTATGTGTATGGTGTAAGTTGGTTTTCTAGGTTCATATATTTTGCATGTATCTGACCAAATTTCCCAGTACCATTTATTGAAGAGATTATCTGGACTCCAATGTATGCTCTTGCCTCCTTTGTCAAATATTAATTGAGCATAATGGCTTGGGTTGATTTCTGGGTTCTCTGTTCTGCTCCATTGGCCTATATGTCTGTTCTTGTGCCAGTACCAGGCAGTTTTGAGATCCATGGAGAGGGGAAAACCAGAGAGACTAGAAGCAGTGGAGGACTACACCAGTGAGCTAGAAGACAAGATAGGAAAAAATAACAAAGCAGAGCATCTTCTAGAAAAAAATATTAAAAAGCAGGAAGAGGGCCTAAGAGAACTTTGGAAAAACATGAAACAAAACTACATCCATATAATAAGAGTGGCAGAAGGAGAGGAAAGTGAGCAAGAAATAGAAAACCTCCCTGGTATATGGAAGAAAAAACTCACACAAGTACAAGAAGCTCACAGAGTCCAAAACAAAATGAACACCAAAAGACTGACATCAAGACACATTATAATTAAACTGGAAAACACTAATGACAAAGTAATAATCTTAAAAGTGGCCAGAGAGAAACAGGAAGTTACCTACAAAGGATACCCATTAGACTAGTGATGGATTTTTCAACATAAACACATCAGGCAAGAAGGGAATGGAATGAAATATACAAAGTCATGCAAAGCAAGGGTCTGAATCCAAGAACACTGAACCCATCAAGGTTATTGATCAAAATTGAGGGTGAATTCAGGAGCTTCGCAGGATAAAAAAAAAGTATTTTAAGGGAGTTTATTACCACCAAATCAGCGATTCAAGAAATGCTAAAGGGTCTGCTGTAAAAAGAAAAAAATAAGAAATGAAGAAGGAACACAGGGGTAAAAAAAATAAAAATGGTGACGAACAGCTACCTATCAATAATAACTTTAAATGTAAATGGATTAAGTGTACCAATCAAGAGACATAGGGTAACTGAGTGGATAAGAAAACATGACCCATATATCTGCTATCTACAGGAAACCCACCTCAGAAAAAAGGTACACACAGATTGGTGGTGAAAGGATGGAAAAAGATTTTTTAGGTGAATGGAAATGAAAAAAAGTTAGGGTAGCAATACTTACATCTGGCAAATTAGTTCTCAAAGTGAAGGATATAAAAAGAGGAAGTGGAAGACCACTTCATAATATGAAAGAGAGCAATCCAACAAGAAGAAATAACTCTGATAAACATATATGCACCCAATACAGGAGCACCTAAATTCATAAAAATCTACTGGAGAATATCAAGGGAGAGATTTACAGCAAAACAATTATAGTAGGGGACTTTAATACCCCATTATCACCACTGGACAAATCCTCTAAACAAAAAAAATCAGCAAAGAAATATCAATCCTAAATGACTCACTAGATCAGATGGAATTAATTGACATCTTCAGAACATTTCACCCCAAAGCCAAAGAATATACATTCATGTCAAGTGCACATGAATCATTTTCAAAGATAGACTATATATTGGGACATAGGAAAAGTCTCTTCAAATTCAAAAAGATAGAAATCATATCAAGCATCTTCTCAGATCACAATGGCATAAAACTGGAAATCAACTACAATAAAAACTAAAAAATCAAATACATGGACACTAAATAGAATGCTAATAAACAATGACAGGGTTACCAGAGAGATCACAGAAGAAATAAAAAAAAATTATGGCAACAAAGGACAATTAAAACACAACAATCCAAAACCAATTGACACAGTGAAAGCAGTCTTGAGAGGGAAGTTCATAGCTTTATAAGCCTACTACAAAAAAAATGGTAATAAATTACCTAACTCTACAACTCAAAGAGCTAGAAAGAGAGCAAGAAGAAAAGCCCAGTGTAAGCAGAAGGAAGAAAATAATAAAGAAAAGAGTGGAGATAAATGACATAGAGACCAAAAAACAATACAAAAGATCAACAAAACCAAGAACTGGTTCTTTGAAAGGATAAAAAAGATTGATGAACCTCTAGCCAAGCTCACCAAGAAGCAAAAAGAGAGGACCTACATAAACAAAATCAGAAATGAAAGAGAAGAAATAACAACAGATCCCACAGAAATACAAAGGATTGTTCAAAAATACTGTGAACAACTATTTTCCAGCAACCTGGAAAACCTAGAGGAAATGGACATATTCCTAGAAAAATACAACCTTTCAAAACTCAATCAGGAAGAATCTAAAATCTCAAAAGTCCAATATCTATGGAAGAAATTGAACAGTAATCAAAAAGCATCCAGCAAACAAAAGCCCAGGGCCAGATGGCTTCACAGGGGAGTTTTACCAAACATTCAAGGGAGAACTAAAACCTATGCTTCTCAGACTATTCCAAAATATTCAAGAGGAAGGAACACTTCCAAGCTCATTCTATGAAGCCAGCATTACCCTAATACCAAAACCAGATAAAGACAACACAATGAAAGAAAATTACAGACAAATATCCCTCATGAACATAGATGCCAAAATCCTCAACAAAGTCCTAGCAAATCAGATCCAGCAGTACATCAGAAAGATCATACACCATGACCCAGTAAGATTTATCCCAGGGATGCAAGGATGGTACAATAAATGTGACACATCACATACACAAATTGAGAGAAAAAAACCACATAGTCATGTCAATTGATGCAGAAAAAGCATTTGACAAAATCCAACACTCATTTTTGATAAAAACTCTCAGCAAGGTGGGAATAGAAGGATCATATCTCAACATAATAAAAGCCATATATGACAAACCCACAGCCAACATCATACTCAATGGGCAAAAAATAAAACCATTTCCCCTACAAACAGGAACAAGACAGGGATGCCTACTCACACAACTTTTGTTTGATAAAGCACTGGAAGTGTTAGCCATTGTGATTAGACAAGAAGACATAAAAGGCATCCAAATTGGAAAAGGAGAAGTAAAAATGTCCTTACTTGCAGATGACATGATATTGTACATAAAAAACTCTAAAGACTCCATAAAAAAACTATTAGACTTAATAAATGAATTCAACTATGTAGCAGGATACAAAATTAATGCCAAAGAAATCTATGGCATTTCTATACACCAATAATGAACTTACAGAAAGAGAGATTAAAAAAAAAACAATCCCATTTACCATCACACTCCAAAAAAATTAAGATACCTAGGAATAAACTTAACTAAAGAGAGGAAAGACCTCTACTCAGAAAACTACAGAACGTTGAATAAAGAGATATAAGCAGACATAAACAGGTGGAAGAAACATACCATATTCATGGATTGGTAGAATCAACATCATTAAAATGTCCATATTACTCAAAACAACCTATAAATTCAATGCACTCCCTATTAAAATACCAATGGCATATTGTACAGACCTAGAAAAAACTCTCCAAAAATTCATCTAGAATAAAAAGAGACCCCGAGTAGCTGCAGTGATCCTGAGAAAGAAGAACAAAGTAGGTGGGATCTCAATACCAGATATCAAGCTGTATTACAAAGCCACTGTTTTCAAAACTGCCTGGTACTGGCACAAGAACAGACATAGAGATCAATGGAATAGAATAGAGAATCCAGTAATTGAACTGAACCAATATGCTCAATTAATATTTTACAAAGGAGGAAAGAACATACAATAGAGTCAAGACAGTCTCTTTAAAAAATTATTATACTTAATAAATGAATTCAGCAATGTAGCAGGATACAGTATTAACACCCAGAAATCTATGGCTTTTCTATACATCAATAATGAGCTCACAGAAAGAGAAATTAAAAAAGCAATCCCATTTACCATTGTACCCAATAAATTAAGATACCTAGGAATAAATTTAATTAAGGAGATAAAGGGCTTGTACTGAGAAAATTTCAGGACACTGAAAAAAGAGATAGAGGAAGATGTAAACAAATGGAATAATATACACTGTTCATGGATTGGTAGAATCAACATCATTAAAATGTCCATACTACACAAAGCAAACTATAAACTCAATGGAATCCCCATTAAATATTAATGGCATAATTCAAAGACCTAGAACAAACACCCCAACTGTTCATCTGGAATTTAAAAAAAGACCCCCAATAGCTGGAGCAATCTTGAGAAATAAAAACAATGTTAGAGGGATCACAATACCAGATATCAAGTTATACTACAAAGCCACTGTTCTCAAAACTGCCTGGTACTGGCACAACAACAGATATACAGACCAGTGTAATGGAACAGAAAACCCAGAAATTGACACAAGCCATTATGCTCAATTAATATTTGGCAAGGGAGGCAAGAGCATACAACAGAGTCAAGACAGTCTCTTCAATAAATCGTGCTGGGAAATTTGGTCAGATACATGCAAAAAAATTAAACTAGATCACGAACTTACACCATACATAAAAATAAACTCAAAACAGATAAAGACTTCAATGTAAGATGGGAAACCCTAAAATCTTAGAAGAAGCCATAGGTAGCAAAATAGCAGACATTTGTCGTAGCAATATCTTTGCCGATATAGCTCCCAGGGCAATGGAAATTAAGGAGAAAATAAACAAATGGGACTAAATAAAAATAAAAATCTTCTGCACAACAAAAGAAACCATCAACAAAACAACAAGAAAGCCCATTGTATGGGAGACCATATTTGCCAATGTTATCTCTGATAAGATTTTAATCTCCAACATTTACAGGGAAGTCATACATCTTAACAAAAGGACGGTAAAAATTCCAAACAAAAAATAGGCAAAGGATCTAAATAGGTGTTTTTTAATAGAAGACATACAGAAAGCAAGAGACATATGAAAACATACTTAGTCACTAATCATCTGAGAGATGCAAATCAAAACAATAATGATGTACCATCTCACACCTGTCAGAATGGCTATCCTCAACAAATCAACAAACAAGTGCTGGGGAGGATGCAGAGAAAAAGAAACTCTCCTTCACTGCTGGTGGGAATGTGGAATGGTGCAGCCACTGTGGAAAACAGTATGGTGTTTCCTCAAAAAATTAAAAATAGAACTGCCATTTGACCCAGTAGTATCACTTCTAGGAATATATCCCAAGAAACTAGAAACACCAATCAGAAAGGATATATGCACCCCTATGTTCATAGCAGCACAACTTACAATAGCTAAGATTTTGAAACAGCCTAAATGCCCATCAGCAGAAGAGTGAATTAGAACACTGTTGTACATCTGCACAATGGAATATTATGCTGCTGTAAAAAAGAAGGAATTCTTACCATTTGCTACAGCATGGATGGAACTGGAGAGCATTATGCAAAGTGAAATAAGCCAGTCAGAGAAAGATAAATACCATATTATGTCACTGATTCATGGAATATAAAGAACATTATAAACTGATGAACAAAAATAGATATAGAGGCGAAGTAGCATCACACAGACTGTGAAAGTCCAGCTGGAAGGCAGGGTTAGGGATTAACAGGTCAACTGAAGGACTTACATGCATTCATATAAGCATAACTGATGTTGGAGTGATATATCAAGCTATATTACAAAGCCACTGCTTCGGAGGTGGGCGGGGGGAGTGAGGGCATGTGCTTGGGAGTATGGGAGGCTGGGGAGAAGTTAATGAAAAAAGAAAGGAGACATACATACTACTATTTGTAATACTTTAAACAATAAAATTAAAATAAATAAATAAATAAATAAATAAATAAATAGATAAATGAAAAAGAGACAACCAATAGATTACAATACCAAGGTGACAGAGATACCAGGATTATATACACTAATAAAAGAGAAACATGCAAATTGGTGTCATTCTGATACATCCACAAGCTGTGCCCACCAGCCAATCAGAGTGCTTACATGCAAATTAACCCGACCAAGATGGCCGCTGGCAGCCATGGAACTGGAGCAAGCAGGAGGCTTGTTTGCCCCAGTGATGGAGGAAGCCAAGACTCCCATCTGCCTAGGCTGGCTGTGGCCTCCCCTCAAGGCAATAAAGTTTCAATTATAGAAGATAAATAAATCCCAGATACCTGCTTCTAGCCAGCTCCTCTGGGAGGTTGGGTTGCTGGGGGCCATGGTCAGCCTGCAAATAGCCATCAGCCCCTCACCCAGGATAGCCCCACACTCATGGGGTGAGGGTTCCTGTTGGGGGCTTGGCCAGCCTGCAAACAGCCATCAGCCCCTCCCGCAGGCTGGCCAGGCACCCCAGCAGGACCCCCTCCTTGAAGGGAATCTGGTCAGTCTTAAAACGGTCCTCAGCCCCTCACTTAGGCTGGCCAGACACACCAGCAGGACCCCCACCCTGATTCGGTACACTCTTTAGGGCAAACCAGCTGGCCCTCACCCATGTACCAGGCCTCTATCCTATATAATAAAAAGATAATATGCAAATTGACCCTAACAACAGAATGACTGGGAATGACTGGTCACTATGACACACACTGACCACCAGGGGGAAGATGCTCAATGCAGGAGCTGCCCCCTGGTGGTCAGTGCACTAACACAGGGGGAGCTCTGCTCAGCCACAAGTTAGGCTGACAGCTGCCAGTACAGCAGTGGTGGTTGGAGTCTCTCCGGCCTCCTCAGCAGTGCTAAGGATGTCCAACTGCAGCTTAGACCAGCTGCCCACTGGCAGGTGGACATCCCCCGAGGGTTCCTGGGCTGCCAGAGGGATGTCTGAGTGCCAGCACATGGACATCTCCCAAGGGGTTCCAGACTATGAGAGGGTACAGGCGAAGCTGAGGACACCCCCGCCCCACGAGTGCACAAATTTTTGTGAACTGGGCCTCTTGTCAAATAATAATTTAAGCAAACATGATAAAAATATGTCAATAATTATGAACACACTTGAATAAAATAAAAGGAAGTTTCTGTAAAGAATAGTGTCAACAAAAATTACCTATAATAATAAAATTGTAATATGCTAATTAGACTGGATATCCTTCTGGATGAAGCTGGGGCTATGAGGGAAGCCCAAGTTCTGGGTGCAAGTGGGAAGTTGTTGCCAGCACAGGTGGAAGGAAGGCCTACTCTTTTTTTATGTTATGTTTTTTTAAATTTTGTTTTATTGCTTAAAGTATTACAAAGAGTGTTAAATAAGTCTCCATTTTTTTCCCTTGACCTTCCCCCCCTCTCCCCTACCCCCCAGTGTGTCTTGTGTCCATTGTTTACGGTTATATGCATGCATACAAGTCCTTCAGTTGAACTCTTAAAGGAAAGCCTACTCTTGCACAAATTCCTTGCATCAGGCTTCTAGTAATACATAAAGAACAAAAAGGACATTTTTAACTGAAAGTATACAATAACCTAAATAAAACGCCCAGTGGTGGTCTCAACAGCAGAATGGAGGGGATGGAAGAAAGAATCAGTGTAATGCAAATAGAACAATAGAAGTAACTAATTATGACCAAATTGAGAAAAGAGACTGAGGAAAAATTAAACTAAGCCTCTGTGACCCATGGGATTATAACAAGAGATCTGATATTCATGTCATTGGAGTTTAAGGAGGAAAAGAAAATGAGGTGGGATTGAAAAGTATTCAAATGAATAATGGCTGAAAGTGTCCCACATATGGCATATAACCTAAATCTACACATTCTAAAAGTTTAGTGAACCCCACACAGGATAAAAGAAAAAAAATATACCAAAACACAGTTTTGAAAACTAAACACAAAGATAAAATTTAAAGGCAGAGAGAGCAAAATTACACCTTGTCTATAGGTGAAAAATACTAGTTTTATTCAACATATTTCTGGAAATTTCAGTCAGTACAATAAGGCTAGAAAAGGAAATGAAAGGCATGCAGATTGGAGAGAAAGAAATACAACTGCAGATTGGAGAGAAAGAAATACAACTGTCCTATTTGTAGATGATATATCAATGTCAAAAATATCAATGAATCTAAAAAAATCTCCTAAAACTTATGATTTCAGCAATGTTTCAAGATATAAATATTTAAGAATCAATATTTCTATAAACTATTATAAATCCATGGAAACGAATTAAAAAGAAAAATAAAACTAGTGAAGGCCTGGGAGTAGTGGGTACAGGGTGGACAGGGTGCCCTCTCACAGTCTGGGACCCCTCGAGGGATGTCCCCAGTGGATCAGGCCTAAGCTGGCAGTCAGACATCCCTCTGGCAGCCTGGGAGTCCTTGGGGGATGTCCACTTGCCAGCAGGGAACAGGCGTGGGCTGCAGTCAGACATTCTTAGTGCTGCTGAGGAGGCAGGAGAGGCTCCCACCACCACCACTGTACTGGCAGCAGTCAGCCTGGCTTGTGGCTGAGCAGAGCTCCCCTGTGTTAGTGCACTGACCACCAGGGGGCAGCTCCTGCATTGAGCATCTTCCCCCTGGTTGTCAGTGTGTGTCATAGTGACCAGTCATTCCCAGTCATTCTGCTGTTAGGGTCAATTTGCATATTATCCTTTTATTATATAAGATAGAGGCCTGGTACATGGGTGAGGGCCAGCTGGTTTGCCCTGAAGGGTGTCCCGAATCAGGGTGGGGGGTCTCGCTGGGGTGCCTGGCCAGCCTGGGAGAGGGGCTGATGGCTGTTTGTAGGCTTGCCAAGCCCCCAACAGGGACCCTCACCCCATGAGGGTGGGGCTATCCTGGGTGAGGGGTTGATGGCTGCATGCAGGCTGGCCATGGCCCCCAGCGACCCAACCTCCCTGAGAGGCTGAATAGAAGCAAGTATCTTGGATTTATTTATCTTCTATAGTTGAAACTTTGTTGCCTTGAGGGGAGGCCATAACCACCCTAGGCAGGTGGGGAGGCTTAGCTTCCTCCATCACCAGGGAAAGCAAACCTCCTGTTTGCTCTAGCTCGTGGCTTCTGTAATTGAAATTTTGTTGCTTTGAGTGGAGGCCACAGCTGGCTTAGGCAGGCAGGAACTTTAGTTTCCTCCATTGCCAATGCAAGCAAACAGGAGGTTTGCTCTAGCTCCGTGGCTGCTGGCCACCATCGTGGTTGGGTTAATTTGCATAGAGTCACTCTGATTGCCTGGTGGGCATGGCTTAGGGTGTAGCAAAGTGACACCAATTCGCATATTACTCTTTTATTAGATTTGATTAGATTAATGGAAAGTTATGTATAACTCATTTGTGATCCATTAGTCTAGGGCAAGTCAGAAGTAGAACAAACAACATTCTGAAAAGTGAGTTGTTACTTTCTTTAGAACAGAAATTTTATTTCTTGTGCAGCTAAATCTGAGACTGCCAGTTTGAGGAACAGATGAATCTATGATAGCCTTTGCAAAATCTGTCAGCTATACACTCTGAAAGGGTAGGGGAAAACCAGAGAAACCTCATGATCCAAAAGTATTGTCACAAAGGCCAGTAGAAACAAAACTACCATTTATTAAAAGGGACCTAAATGAGTGAAGGGTTAGGTCTTATGGTCTCCATCTTGCAAGGAAATGAAAGAAACAAAAATAAAGTAATGTACATCCTCAAAGAGAAAAAAATAAGATAACAATTGAATAATGAACTCTTTGGAGACATATATCCATATCTGAGTCAACTGGGGTCTCCCAGAGCACCTGATAAAGTGTTTTGCACAAAATAAGTGCTTAATAAATATGTTTTGTCCTTTCTCTTCTGTTCAATAATAGTCTGTCATAGGAAGACTTGCTATTAAGTTATGATGATTCTTTTTCTCCCACCTGCCTAGTCTCCACCCCAAAACAAAAAATAAATAATGGATTCATGCATCTGTACAGTTAATTTTTTTCATTATTTTCTCTCTACCTTCTCTTCTCCACAATAATCATTTAAAAATGAGGACCAAAATAAATAAAAAGACACAGCTTAGTTTCCCAATATTTTAACTCAGATAAGAATCTGACAATGGCAATTATTAAGTAAAGTTACTGTCAGATATGCCATGTGGATACTACTCATCTAATTTTTTTAATATATATTTTATTGATTTTTTTACAGAGAGGAAGGGAGATGGATAGAGAGTTAGAAACATTGATGAGAAAGAAACATCAATTCAGCTGCTTCCTGCACACTCCCCTCTGGGGATGTGCCTGCAACCAAGGTACATGCCCTTGACCAGAATCGAACCTGGGACCCTTCAGTCCGCAGGCCAACACTTTATCCACTGAGTAAACCAGTTAAGGCAAATCATTTAATTCTTTAATCAACAAAATATCATTGTTAGAAGACTTAAAATCAGAAAAGAATTGTGATTTCATTGGCATCATGCCTTTTCAAGACCCAGATTTATAGCTAAAATGGCAAATAGATTCTCTCCATCAAAAATGTGTTCTGACATAAAAGTAATACAGATAGTTGCAAATTAGGATGACTCTACTCATAACATTTTTTTGCATCCAAGCATATCCATTAGAATGTAAGCAGTATAATATGTAATCTGACAATATGAGAAAGCCCAATAAGCCAAAAGTTATGAAGTAATTGGCAATGAAGAAGACAACTTTACAATTAGAAGAGAGCTGCTTATTTTGTAATTAAATAAGTTATGTATGTATACAGAATGTGGTGGATTAGAAAGAGATGGGAATAAATGTAGTATGGTAGGAGAGATGGTATATCTCATGAGTTTGTAATGCAATAGACCAAAAAGTTGGTGCTTGGTTCCTGGGTTCTGGCTTAGAGCCCAAAATACATGTTTGCCTTCAGTTCAGAAAAGTGATACTTAGACACTTATTAGGAACAGAATCACTGGCTCAATAGATCAGGGGTGTGACATAATGTTACCTTCCTTATGTTTGACTTATAGCAATAGGAAAGATATAAATAAAATTCTAATGAAAAGCAGTCAGCCTGCATATTTCTAATGAAAAAGTCTCACTCTCAGAAACACATGGGGGGGGGGGGTTTCCACTATTTTAGTCATTTCTAAAATTGCTTAAAAATTCCAACCTTTAGTCTGTCAGAGAGCTATGTGGAAAGGACAGCAAAGAATTAAAGTGGCCCTGGCCGATGTGGCTCAGTTGGTTGCAAGTTCAATTCCCAGTTACATTCCTACTACCCATTCAGTTACTGCATATGGGAGGCAACTGATCAATGTTTCTCTCCCACATTGAAGAATGACTTGTACCTATGCCTCATGAACTATATAAATTCATTTCATTTCAGCCCAAATCTGATGAAAAGTTGATGTGGGTCTGAGAGCCACAGTGGTGTGTTCTGAGAAGCAAAGGGGGGGAAATATTCTAAAGCAGGAAGTCAATAAATGCCAGGAACAGGGCCTGGAGTGTAGTATTAAAATGAACTTGCTTATTTGCAGCAGAGCAAATCAAATAAGTCTTTAGTCTGTTTGCAAATATATGTCTGTACACAAGCAATGAAGAAGAACAAAAAAGGAAGCCTAAACTTTTGTTTAAAGAGGAAATAGTCTGACTCAAAGTAGTTAATACAGGACTATAAAGGTAATGTAGTAATATGCACAAGAAATACTACTCAGCCATAACAAAGGATAAAATACTGCCTTTGCAACAACATGGATGGAACTTGAGAATATTATGCTAAGTGAAGTAAGTCAGCTGAGAACCATAGATTTCACTCATATGCGGGATATAAAACTGAAACTCATGAACACAAACAACAGTGTGGTGGTTGCCAGAGGGAAGGGAAGGGAGATGAAAGGGATCCTAATATATGGTGATAGGAGAAGATTTGACTTTGGGTGTTGGATAAACAGTATAATATACAAATTTTTTATTTATTTTTTAAATTTTGTTTTATTGCTTAAAATATCACAAAGAGTAAGTCTCCATTTTTCCCTTGACCTTCCCCCCATCTCCTCTACCCCCCAGTGTCTTGTGTCCGTGGATTATGCTTATGTGCATGCATACAAGTCCTTCAGTTGATCTCTTAACCCTCCCAATCCTCCCCAGCCTTCCTGCTGTAGTTTGACAGTCTGTTCGATTCAGCTCTGCCTCTGTATCTATTTTGATCATCAGTTTATAATGTTCTTTATTATCCATAAATGAGAAAGATCATGTGGTATTTTTCTTGTAACATAGAAACCCATATCTGAAATCTGTGTGGTCATATTAACCAATGTCACCCCAATAAATTTAATTTAAAAAAATGGAAACAATCAAAACAATTAAAAATACCATAGGAGGAACCAAGATGGCTGCATGAGGTATATACCTAAATCCGCAGCCTCCACAACTATATTTTTAAATACAACTATACAGATAAACGGCCATCCTCCAGAACAAAGGGAGGGGAGGCTTTGCAACCAGAAGGCAAGAGAAGGAGTGCTTTGAGACTGAGTGAAAGCTCCCTGCACCAAAACTGAAAGGTACCGAGGGACGCGCGGAACGGAGGCAGCGGCGCGGGTGAAGGGGAGCGGCGGCTGCGCTCGGTCAGGTTCGCAGCTAGAGAGGAGATTGTGGACTCTCGGGGTCGCAAAGAGTGCGGCGCGGGCTGCAGGCCAGCGGGGCTGAAGACTAGCGATTTTCGGCCAGTGCTGTTCGCAGGAGTCACTGGCGCGGAGATTTGGGGACTGAGGGGTGCGCGCAGACTCAGCCAAGGAAAAGCAGCCATTGTGGAGTGCTCCACCCTGTGACTCTGAGACCCCATCCCACCCCACCTACAACCCCGCCCAAGCTGCGTGCCTGCCAGCCTGAAGCCGGGGCAGAACTCCAAAAGATCCAAACCCCAAACAACAAGGAGAAAAGCCCACAGGCGGCAGCTGCACTCGGTCGGGTTCATGGCTAGAGAGGAGATTGTGGACTCCTGGGGTAACAAAGAGTGCGGCGCGGGCGGCAGGCCAGCGGGGCTGAAGAATTTCAGCCAGTGCCGTTCGCAGGAGTCACTGGCGCGGAGATTTGGGGACTGA
>PVJC01041037.1:0-15536 GCA_004026665.1 Murina feae | reverse complement strand
ATTGAGGATCTCACTAAATTTATCGGCAGTCTCTAGCATTTTCTTGAAAAACCTAATAACCGTGGTTTTGAACTCTATATCCTGTCGTTTTCTTTCCTCCATCTCTATCCTTTGTGACCTGTTTCGTCTCATTTTGGCTTCTTCCCTTTCTGATTTAGGCGATCACTGTGAGGGATTAACCTCTAAGCCACTTGGTTACAAGAGTCAGCTGTGTCTACAGTGGGAGAACTTCTGTGCTGGAGACACCCTTATGGGGCAAAAGTTGTTTCAGTGGAGCTTTTATGCTCACTGCATCTGCCCCGGGTGTTTTCCTTGTGGATCTGTTTTGTTTAGGTTACTCCCTCTCTGGCCACTGGGTGGGGCTGGTTCCTGTATCTTTAAGGAGGCGTTGCTGCAGAAGCCTCTGACGCACTTGGGAGGGGCGGGGCCTCGGGGAGTTCGCCAGGCGGGGCGGAGCAAATAGCTATGGTGCTTCTCAGTCCTGCGCTGAGAGATGCCAGGTCTCTGTGTCCCACGGTAATTGCTGCAAGCAACGCTGAGAGAAACCCGTTTTGGATTTTCTCCTGATGCCAGTCTCTGGGTGTCTGTGGGACCTCCGAAACTCGTCTGGAACTGGAGTTCAGAGCCGCTGGGAGCTTGTGGCTCTCTCCGTTTTGGAAAAGAACCACGACCTCCGGCGCCAGCCCTTTCCCGAGCCCGTGCGCGCGCCTCCGTACCTCTGTACTTTGCTTCCGCTGCTCCTCTGAGTCTCAGACTCTTCTCTAGTTGTAGGATTTTCACTCAGCCAGCCTTCCTGTGCGTGCGAGTGGTGTCCGTGTGTTCTTTTCGAGGTTTTTCTGAAATAGTTGTTCACAGCTGCATATACGGTGTCTACCCTATGCCGCCATCTTGTTTCTCTGGACTCGGTTTTTCGGATGCCTCTTTCTGTCTCCACACCTTGCGATTGTTCCCCACTCACCCTGTTAAGTCCTCTCACCACATGCTCTGCGTCTTCACCTCCGCACAGCTGTTATGAGGAATTACTTAATATCTCCCACCTCTACCCCAAGAGAACGCCTTCAGCTGAAAGTGACAGAAAACCTGATGGGGGGCTTTGTTTTCCTTGGATTTAAAGCGGGCTGGAGGTCAGTGGAGATTGCCCTTGGTCAGCTGATTCCCAGCGTCAGGATCCGGGAATGGCGGAGCCTCTTGTCTCTTCCCTCATGGTTGTAGAATGACTGCTCCAGCTTCCAGCATCATACCGCACTCAAGGATGGAGGAAGGGATGGCTCTGGTCCTGTTCTCTTTTATCTGGAAAGCAAACATTCCAGAAGCCTGCAACACACTTCCACATATGCATGCTCCTTCCTGGCCAGCTCCTACTATGGTGAGTGTTTCCAGCCACCGGTGAAGAAAGTAGTGTTCTGTGTTCCTTTATCAGATGGGCAGGTGCAGCTCAAGAGGAGACAGAGAAGCTCATGAGCAAACAAGTTTATTATACTCACAGGCCCGGGGTGGGGGGTGGGGGTGGGAGATGGAGACACCTGAGTGGCCAGATGCGCCATGAGGGGCAAGGTGCAGGCAGGAGCCTTTGTTGGGGTTTCCGGAGAAAAGGCAGGGCAGGGCTGGGCAGGGTAAGTGGGTTAGAATGGGCTAGTTTGAGTAGTTCCAGAGGGTTTTGGCCTACCGGGGTGGCCCCTGGTCGCCTGGTCCCTGGCCCTGGGATGTTAAGAGAGAGGAGTATTGCCTTCTGGGATGCACAGGCCTGACGGAGGCGGTAGAGCTCTAGATTCACTCACTGGTTTGCATATTAAAGTCAGGCTCAGGGATGAGCTCTTTGCTATCTTCAGGAATTCACTATCTCCCAGGGAGGGCAGTCTTTCCGAGCCAGAAACGTTTTTTTAAAGATATCAAAATATAATATACAAAAAATAAAATTTATATTCTAAACAGTGAGGGAGAGGGAAGTAGTTAAGACTGGTATTGGGTTCACCACTCAACTTCTACCATACTTCTCAAGACTCCTGAAGGGAAGGGATTGTCTGTTCTTCCTTGAAGTCCCAATGCCTCGCAGAGTGCTGGCACACAGAATGAACAGTGATGTGCATGTTTGAAAGAGAAGGCAGAGCAAGGACATTCGGGAGAAGGAAAGTCAGGTGCAAGGGGACAAGTGACTGGGGCCTAGACATGACAGGGAATATTGGAAATTGAGGCTGAAAAGGTAGTTTGAGGTCAAACTGTGGAAAGCCTTGCACATCATGTTAGTTTGTTCTTTCTGTCAGCTTTGGGGAGGTATTGAAGAGTTTCAGGCCAAGGAGTGACACAGGAAGCGGGGTTAATGTTTACTGTGTTGGTAGTGTGGGCAAGGCACTAGAGGAAGAAAGGTGGGACACAGGGAGACTAATTAACAACATGATACTCTGCTTTGATAAAGTAGAGTGAGGATAATTTGGGGGACTTGGAAATGTAACTTTGAAGTCATCCTCTAGAACAGTTACTCTCAAAGTATGACCCTGGACCTGCATTATGCATCTGCATTATGGCAATTCATTAAAAATGCAAATTCTTGGGACCCACTCCAGACCTTTAGCAAGCCCTGCAGGTGACTTGAGGTACCTGGAGCTGGAGAGTCACTAACTAGAGCAGTATGCACTTGGGTGAAGAGAGTCTGCAGGTCACCTGATCTGATGCGGCCAATCTGCCTGTTAGAATCACCCGGGGTGTTTTTTCCTGTTATTTTTAGATAGTGTAACTTTTCATGCTGAGCCCCACAGCAGAACAGCTGAAATCGCAATCTCTAGGCGTGGGATCCAGGCATCAGTTGATTTCCATTGCTCCCAGGTGATTGCAATATGCAGCCAGGCCTGGAAGTCACTGATCTTGTCTAACCTCCGTGGATGACAAAGCTCAGGGCTGGAAGATGAGTTGCTCAAAGTCACACAGCAAGTTCAGGTAAGAATCAACTTTTTAAGATGTTCTCTCCATGACACTTTAAATACTAACCCAACTTTCTGACATTTGCCTTAAGATAATGGCTTATAAATCATTCACGGTAATGATTATAACTGCCAACATTTTAGAAGAAAAATAGGTTGCAGACAGAATTATAAAAAATTCAGTTCTCCTTTAGTTAACCACATTTCACACTTAGGAAGTTATCCTTTTTAAAAAGATTATGTTTAAAAATGTATATTTTAATATAATAGGTAAGATATGGATAAATAGAGCTTTGTTATGTGCGTGAAAGTAAATAATCCTTTCTCAAACTCTAGGTGGAGCTCTTTGGTTTATATTGTTTTATGTATCATTTTGGGAGTCTTTGTTTTAGAAAGGAGCTGTTTTGGATTTTAAAAAATTAAACATTTATAATTATTCTCAACATTTCCCAGCTCTCCTTGTTTTTGTTTTTGTTTTAATATAGAGTCATTTGGATACAAACTCATATTTGTCTCATTACTTGACCAAAAACTCCAAATCCAGACCCGTGAGAGTCATTTTTGAATCTGTCTTAAATCTGTAATGTTATCTCACAGTGTTTAATGAATAGGATATGTTTCCCATGGTTTTTTCTTTTTTATAAGTCTCAATGTTGAAATAGAATTTCTGCAAGATGGGTTTCCTTTTCTAAATAATGTCGGTAGGGAAAGACCTTGGGGACAACACAGTTGTTGCTATAGTAATTTTTTCAGCTATTTTTTTACCCCATTGTGTACAAAGGAGTGTTAACAGCTCTTTTCCTGAGTGAAACATCTGCTGCCATTTCTTTTTCTCTTTCCTCCTTCCTAGCTCAGAATTTCCCCTTTTACTGGGAGTGCACTTGAAATGACATTCCCAGAATATGCAGCATGTTATTTTTAGATAGTGTAAACCAGTGGTTGTGGTTCCTGGACCAGCAGCACCACCATCACCTGAGAGTGTTAGACATGCAGATTCTCAGGGCCTCCCTAGACCTATGGAACCAGAAACCCTGGAGTATGGTCCAGCAATCTGTGTTGAACCACTGGCACATGCGATTTTGAAAGGGTGCAAGTCCTACACTCACTGGTGCCTACATAACATACTCACCCTGTGCAATCAGTGATGCCCATTTTAGGGTTATCCAGTGCTTTTTAAATCACCCAGGGATTTAGTTCAAAGAAAGAATTCTTATTCAATAAGTTTGATACTCTATTGCCTGATACTCTATTTTGTTGTTAATCCTCACCCGAGAATATTTTCTTCACCCAAGCATATTTTTTCCATTGCTTTTTAGAAAGAGAGAGAGAGAGAGAGATAGAGAGAGAGAGAGAGAGAGAGAGAGAGATGTCAGAGACACACTGATTGGTTGCCTTCTGCACATGCCCCGACCATGCCCGGGGAATCAAACCTGCAACCCAGGTGCATACCCTCAATCAGGAATCGAACCCAGGACCCTCTGGTGCCTGGGCTGACGCTGTAACCACTGAGCATGTCAGCCAGGACTGTATTTTTAAAAAATATATATATATGTTTTTATTTTTAAATCTTTATTGTTCAGATTATTACAGTTGTTCCTCTTTTCCCCCCAATAGCTCCCCTCCTCCCAGTTCCCACCCCACCCTCTGTCCTTACCCCCTCCTCTGCTGTTCTCATTCTTAGGTGTACGATTATTGTCCAGTCTCTTCCCGCACCCCCAACACCCTTCCCCCCTGAAAATTGTCAGAAGGACTATATTTTTAATAAGTTCCTATGTAATGTGGATTTTGCTTGTCATGGATCGCACTTTGAGTAGGGATGATGTTGACCAGCCAACTATGGCCCAACGTGAAGCTATAAAAGTGAACGCATAGGTGTACATGAGAACAGGAAAATAGTTCAGACTACATAGAGCTTAGACTTCTTGCATTTTCCCATAACAATGCAAACATAAAATCAAGATTCTATAGCAGTCTGGCACCTTCCTCTCCCATTTCCTAGCTTCACATTTATCATCCTGGTGCCTATGGTAACACCACCTGACAAGGCTGAGAGATATAGCTCACAGGGGAGGGCAGCAACCTCTCTTCACAAGGGATTCTCTTTTGGTTTTGCTTTGTTCCTTCTAATGCTTTCGACAATTGCACTTGGTCTACCATCACAGAAGCCAGACGGTAATCCTCAGGTCCCTTCGTCATTACTACCTCTATTAACTTATGACCTTTTGTTTCCAGCTCCTGCTGACCATAAACACACATCTAATGCATCTCCACTCATTTCTTTAACATTTCTAATGGA
Organism: Murina feae; assembly: GCA_004026665.1. Lineage (NCBI taxonomy): Eukaryota > Metazoa > Chordata > Mammalia > Chiroptera > Vespertilionidae > Murina > Murina feae. The sequence continues at coordinate 10,325 of PVJC01041037.1, read as the reverse complement.
TCTGTACTCATTTCTTGTTCCGTGTAGTTTTGTCAAGTATTTTTGGATTTTTATTCAGTTATGTAGCATATTCATTATTCCTCTCAGCTCGCCAACTGGGAAATGTGATAAACATCCTTTCTATATCATTGTTCAAATAATTGATAACAGTATTCAACAGTATAGGGCTCTCAGCGTGCTTTAGAAACTTCTCTTTCACATATATAGACATATTGGCAAAGATTTAATGATGTAATTCTCTAGGGCATTATACAGTGTTTTTCAAAAGTGAGGAAATAGCATAATGAACACCTACATCTAGGCTTTGAGAATTGTAATTTTTAAGATATTTCTGTCACATATATAGAAACGAATGAAGACATTTGAGGTATTGTTGGGGGGGGGCATTGGAATATGGCCTGGCTTTCACAAACATTAAGGAATTAGTGGTAAATCTGTTAGGTGTGATAGTAGTATCATGGTTATGTAGAAAAATGTTATTTTTCACAGCTCTGTACTGAAGTTTTGGGATAAAATGTCGTGATGTCCATAATTTTATTTACAGTCCTTCAGATTATCATGAGACTCCCATAGAGAGTTATTGAATAGGAGAAACCTAAAGAGAGTCAGAATAATGGCTAAATGGCCTTCTGTCAGTCTATACTGATGCAATTGTTTTGAACCTGGGATATTTTCACAAATTTTAAGTAAGTCAACTTAAAACAATTAACCACATAATGTGCAAAAAAAGAAATGTGAGGCTCAGAGCCTCACTCCATCCCATTTCTTTACCCTTAATATTACTATTACTTATAATAAAAATCATTTCTATATTTTGATGTAGACTTCTCAAGACTGTTTTGTCAAACTCTCCACTCTGACCATTGACTCCATAAAATATGCCTTACCCAGAACCACTGAGCCAAATCTGCCATATCTGAATGTCTAATCAAGTAAGAAAGCTACATGGTGGTGAACGAGGGACCATAAAAATAATTGGATATTACAAAGGGTAGCATTAATACAATTTCAGAAACATTACTAGGATAACATTTAGACAAGTAGTAGAATCAAGTATTTTATATATTTGCCGAGTTACTTTAAAATATATATGTATGACGATCACAGATTTGAAGAAACTTAATGAATTTAATAAAGGGGAAGAGCTGTGAAAATGAATATAAAGTATCTTGGGGAAAATGTAACAGGGATAAGACTAGTCTGGCTGCGTCTGTAACTATTAGGAATAAAACTTTAAGTATTGACATTTTTCTTGTGGCTGAGGATGACAAAGGCAAAATTTGTATCATATGCGTTCACTTAAATAGCATAGAGAATGGGCATCCAAGTGCAACACTGGGAAGATGGGCCAAGCTTTACTTTTGGCACCAGTTTCCATTCCTATACGCTCGTTGGGATTTATAAAACTTGGGTTTCCTGCCCAGAGCCAATTAGAAATGTTACAGATTTAAAAAAAATTTTTTACCTGAAACATTTTCGATGGTTCTACGCTCCTCCCTTACTTTCGTTTTGTTGTTTTTTCCCTCCCGATGGTAAGCTATTTAGTAGAAGTGGACCTTTTCTTAAACGACTCCAGCCTGTAATTTCAGTAGGAAATCTTGCAGGGCCAGGGGACATGGATAGTGCCATTTGTGCCAAACCAAATGGCCGCTATGTTCTCCACTGTGTTCAGTTTGCCTGTCTTGTTTTCTCTTTCTTTGCCTTTCAGGGCATGCCCGTGAAAGCCTCCCCCTCTCCCCACTCACTTCAGTTTCTAAGCTGTGGGCATTACCGATATATATACACATATATAATCACCTTCCTTTGGCCCCCACATTAGACTTCTTGACAAATAATCTTCAACCTGTAGGAATTTAAGACTAGTTATGATCTATCAGCTATGCCTCTATTCATGTTATTCTAGACATTTTTGACAAACAGCACACAGGAAAGCCCACAAAAAATTATTAGGTTTTCCCTAAAGAAAAATACTGCCTCTGCTTTTATAATTTAATTTTGTTTTTTAATAAAATAATACCTGCACATGTTTTAAAAAGTCAAATAGTATGAAAAGTATAAAAGAAAAAGATCCAGCAGTCACCCCCTCTAACCCATCCCCTCCCTCAACAACTATTTTAGATTTGGGCATTTCTCCCAATTTCAAAATAATATCCTTAAAGTGGTATCTCTGAAGATTATTTTAGACATTATCGATTGGCTTTGTGTTCTGATAGAACAATCTATTGACTTTCTACTAGGACAGATGAGCTCTGTCGTAACTCTTGTATCACTTAGACTCTGTATAGCCTCTCTGTACACAACGTAACTAACTCTCTTACTGATTATGCCACGCTCTCCTTCCCACACTTCCCCAGCACAGGTACATCTGAGTTTCGGTTAAATGAACAATGGTTGGTTTTCATATTCTTAGAACTATGTGTTCACTGCTAGACAAGGTAGTATATTCCCCAAGATCGTGGCTCCCGTGAGACTGCCCTTGGAGGTGCCAATGACTTGCCTTTGCTTCTCACATTCTTTTCAAGTCTAGAAGGGGATGCAGCTGCTCATTGTCCTCCTACGAAACCCCAAGAAGGAAATGGGCTCCAGTTGTTCATTTCTTTTAGAATTTGGTGATATTTAATGAGACTTTCTTGTCATTTCTAGGCAATAAGAAAACTTGTACCTCCAAGTCCTGTTATTAAAATACTGTATTAAAATACTTTTTATGACAGCATAGACCTCTCCTAGATGTTGGAGGCATGCTCATATCTCTGGCTTGACTGTGAAGAGTCTTGAGGGCAGGGGTTGTGAATATGGCTTTATAAAGAAGAGGGATTTGAGAAGGAAAGGTTAGGGTTGGCTAGGCACAGGAAGGCGAGTACACTGTATACACTTGGTCGCTGGTCCTTTTTAATTTGAAGCCCTGGGACTCCTGGAATGGAGTAGCTCTGCAGTCAGGGGTGGGAGGAGGGTTCTCATTCATGGTTAACTATTTACTGCTCCCCTTTTTATAGCTTATGGGTTGGAATTGGAGGGTGTGAGGTTGAACATGTGGCTCTTGAAGCTCGAGGTTTATGTCATATTCCCAGTTTCCTGGTGGCCTTCTTCATATCTGCTCTCTGCAGCCTCAAATGTGGATCCTTTCACCTTGTAAAACTACTTAGAAGAGCTTTACAAATAAAGAAATATATGAGCTCAGTTTTCAGTGATAGATTTCCTCCCAGTGCGTAAGAGAATGTGATAGAAGAATGAGTTAACTCTTGTCTCTCTACTAGGAGTTTTAATTACTGATGATTGAATTTATATCTTTTTAAATAAGTACATTTAACTGTCTTTGGTAGCATTTGTGATTGCATAAGAGTTACAGTATGTTGTTGGTTACTAAATATATTATTAACTTGTTTGAGAGTAACCCTGGCACTTTTTGTTCATGAAAGTCGATTTTCACTAGCAGAAGGATTACAAACAAAATTAACTGGGGAAGTTAATTTTATTTCATGTAGGAGGTTTTTTTCACTTTTTAAATTAGTGATTGTAAAAATTTTGAACTGGAAAATTTAATAATTGAGTAAGTAGATCTAAGCTGCTTTGAAAATTGTACTTGTCAGTCCTATTTTTAGTTTTTTAGGAAACAAGTCTTAAAAAGCTCTTTAGAGTTGAATACATTTCTAATTACATTTCTGTCTCCTTTGAGAAGCTTGTTTTTCTTTAAAAGGGTGCTGAGTTCTTTGCTTGTACTGATAGGAATATTGGTTTAAAAAAATTGTATCCCCTCCAACCATAGTCATATCCTATATAATAAAAGGCTAATTAGCAATTGTCCCTTCTACTGGGAGTTTGGCCAGGGGTCAGGGGTCAGGGCTGGCTGACCAACCTCCCTTGGCCCCTCCCCCCAGCCGCATGATTGCCCCATCAGGTTGGGCTGGCTGGACCCCATTTGTGCATGAATTCATGCAATGGGCCTTTAGTATGTATATATTACAGGGTGGGCAAAAGTAGGTTTACAGTAGTTCAAATGGAAAAATATATAATACAGGAATAAATAATGATACAAAAATATACTGTTTCATGTACTTACAACTGTAAACCTACTTTTGCCTACCACTGTATATAAATCCTGCAAAGGACAACACAAAAGTCACGTGCTTAAGCAAAGCTTTTGAAACTGAAGTTGTTTAGTGTGGTCACATGGTTTATTTTCGAGTATATTTGTACAACTGAATTTATGGCCTGGATTGAGTTTCCTTCATATCTGCAAATCATCGGCCACACTGACTATTTCACAATGAGTGTGTGTGTAACCCCCAGTGGTGGATGTGTGTGGAAATAAAGTTAGCTTCCACACCTGGAATACAAGCAGGATGAGAAGAGGGGGTGGTGGTGGAGAAATTGAACTGCAGTCATCTCTCAGCTCCTGTATCTACAGTTTGGGGACCTTGAAAGGTGCATTGAAAGGTTTATGTGACTGATTTCCACTCAGCTACACACATCTTTTCTCACATGCTTTAGAGATAAAAGGTGGGAGGAAAGAGACATTTTTCAGATTAGTTGCTACCTCTTGTGGGGTTGCAAACCAAGGGAAATGGTACAATCCCTCAGCCTGTCTTCCCTCCTGATATTGTCTTTTACAATGATCTTTTCAGCTGCTGTGAAGTTCCAGGGAGATTGTTATTGGCTCTGACAATCTGTAGAGGCACAGGGAGTATGTGTGCTCTCTGTCACTCTCCTCCATTGCCGTGCACCTGCCCCATTGGCCATCTTCTTCTCCCCGAGGACTTAAGGTTGGGGAGTCACTATCTTCACATGACTGTCTCCTTGTCATTCAGTTATCTACTCATGTATTACTTCCTCAGTGGGGACTTTGTTTCTCACTCCAATCAAAGTAGGTCTAGTGTCACTCCCTGTCATATCACCTTATCTTTATTAGCACTTATTGCCATTAGATATTTTTATATTTATTTATTTTTTATATACCTCCAAAATATATGCTCCATAAAAATTGGGCATATATCCTGACTTGTTGATGGGTTCAGTCTTTCTTTTTTTTTTTTTTAATGTGAAAAACCAGATAGCAAATATTTCAGGTTCCTTTGGCCAAATAGTCTCTGTCAGAACTACTCAACTCTGCCACCTTAGCACAAATACAACCATAGACAATATGTAAACAAATGAATGAAGTTGGGTCCCAATAAAACTTTATTTATGGACACTGAAATCTGAATTTCACATAATTTTTATGTGTTATCAATATTATTTTTTCTGTTTTCCTGACCATTGTAAATTATAAAAACCATTCTTAGCTTGTGAGCTTCATAAAAACAGCAAACTTGACCTGCAGGCTATAGTTTACTGACCCCTGATTGACTGGCTGTCCCTTACTGTAAGTTTGTTATTGTGAATAATACAGTGGAGTGATAGGGAGGAATTTTTACATGAAGAAAATATATTTACTCCTAAACATAGAATGGGAAAGTATTTTTTATAAATCAGTTCTGAATATATAGATTATTTTGGAAGGGTAAGATCTTCATTTGATATCTCTTTATTTGGCCTGGGAGTATGCAGATTACCAGACAGCAACAATTCTTAATTTCTTTTTTTTTAACTGCAAATTTGCTTATTATTAATCTTATATATATAGGGATACAGACTACCAGTTGTCTCCTAATATCCAACTATTTCCTTCAGTAATAGAAGCTCTGAATTTAAATTGTACATATGGCCCCCTTTCATAAGACTGCATTTGTCAGCCTTCTTAAAGTCAAGGTGACCATAGAAGTAAATTGGCCTAGCCCTAACTGGTTTGGTTCAGTGGATAGAGCATTGGCCTGTGTGGACTGAAGCATCCTGGATTTGATTCTGTTCAAGGGCATGCACCTCAGTTGCAGCCTCAATCCCCGGCACTGCTTGGGCACTTGAGGGAGGTAACCACTTGATGTGTCTCTCTCACATCGATATTTCTGCCTCTCTTCCCCCCTTCCTCTTTCTCTAAAAATCAATGGAAAAATGTCCTCGGGTGAGGATTAACAAAAAAAGAAAGAAAGAAATTGGCCAGTGGGATGTGAATGAAAATAGTGTGTGCAATATCTGGGTTATGCTGGATTGTGCCCTTACAGGGAAAGAGCATGCCCTCCGCTCCCTTCTTTCCTCCTCCTTGTTGGAGCGTGAATGTGAAAACAGCAGCTAGGGCAACTCTCTTGGAACATGAGATAGATGCCATATGTTTAGGGTGTGGCAGAGCAATCACATAGAAGAACTAGGTGCCCCGGATGGTTGTCAAGTGGTCATTAGCTGTGGACAGCTTGTCCAGATGTTTGTAGGACAGAGAAAAAATGCCAGCTCATTTACTAGGTGTACCAGTTAATAATACTGGATTTTGTAATCAAAGAAAACACAATAATTTCAAGAGAAATATCAAAAGTGCTTTATTCAAAGTAATGTCCACCACTAGCTACACATTTCCCCATCTTTCAGGTAACTTGTGGATACTGTCCCAATAGAACTTTTCTTGTTTTGAGGCAAACCATTCAGAGACCAAATTTTCCACCTCTTCGTATGTTTTGAAGTGCTGCTCAGAAAGTGTGTGTGCCATCGATTGGAACAAGTGATAATCTGAAGGAGCAAGGTCTAGTGAATACAGCAGGTGGGTTAATACTTCTCAGGCAAGATCTTTTAACGTGTCTTTAACTGGTTTTGAACTGTGTGATGCTGCATCATCATGAAGCAAAATTACTTTGTCGTGTCTTCTGGAACATTCTGGTTGTTTCATAATCAAAATGTGGTTCAAATGGATTATTTGTTGTCAGTAGTGATCAGTATTAATGGTTTAGAGCTCATAATATACCACACCCTCCTGATCCCACTAAACGCAGAGTAATGTCTTGTTTCCGAAGTGATTTGGCCTTGCAGTCAATGTTGATGGTTGACCTGGATCAACCCATGATTTTGTGCATTTGGGATTCTCAAAATAAATCTACTTTTCACCGCCAGTCACAATTCAGTGCAAAAAGACTTTCTTTTGTGCCATTGAAGCAACATTTTATTGATGACTTTTCAGTTTTCCATTTGTCTTTCGTTCAATTGATGAGGCACCCATTTTCCTTCCTTTAAAATCTTTCCCATTGCTTGTAAATGATTAGAAATTGTTTGCTGAGCATTGTTTAACCTTTCTGCAAGTTGTTTTTGAGTCTGACATGCATCTTCATCCAATACTTATAATTGTTGGTCTTCAAACTTTTTCGGTTGACCTGGACGATCTTTGTCTTTCACATCGAAATCATCACTTTTAAAGCATTTAAACCAGTGTTCACAAGTATCTTGAGATGGAGCATATTAACCATAAGCTTCCCGAAGTATTCAGCAGCACTTTTCTTTAACATAAAGTAATGAATTGTAACTTCCCACCAATGCTTTTTTTTGGGGGGGGGGCACAACATTTGACATTTATATATATATATTTTTAAATATATTTTATTGATTTTTTTACAGAAAGGAAGGGAGAGGGATAGAGAGTTAGAAACATCGATGAGAGAGAAACCGACCAGCCGCCTCCCGCATGCCCCCCACTGGGGATGTGCCTGCAACCAAGGTACGTGCCCTTGACCGGAATCAAACCCGGGACCCTTTAGTCTGCAAGCCAACGCTCTATCCACTGAGCCAAACAAGTCAGAGCAAATTTGACATTTTTAAGTGTAAAAATATCTATGATGTTAACACCTTCAGCAAATTTGACAAATGAAGTTTTGAAGCTTGTTGTCAATACAACAAAATAGCATACATATCAAATTGCATATATATCAACATATGTGTAACTACATCTATTGAAAAAAATCCGCATTATTAACTGGTACACCTAGTAACCCACTATTTAAGTCTTTGTTAACAGCATCTGAGCTGCTCTGTATCCTAATTAATACATTACTCATTTTAGAACATTTAGAACAACAACAACAACAACAAAAAAGTACCAAAAAAGGAAAGGGGGACTTGATTATAATTCTATCTGCCAGAGTCAGCCATTGTTAACTGACATCTTAGTGGACAGGTGGCATGCCCCCTCTAACCTCTTGGGAAATGAAGCACCCCATCTCTCCTTGGTTTTCTTTAGTCCTGCCTGATCCTTGTAGTCACTCTTGCTCAATCACCCCATTTGAGTGTGCCATCTAGTTCCTGGAAGGGCCCTGACTCATACAAAAAATGAGTTGAAAGCATTTCCTACTTCTTAAGTATTCTAAACATGATTTTTATTGGCTGTGTAAAACCCCATTATGTAGACTTACCGGTGTTTCTTGAACTAATTTCTTATTGTTGGAGTGTTTATCCAATCTTCATTCTGATTTTTATCATGACATAGCCAAGTATTTATTATGCCATTAAAAACTCTCAAACTTCTAAAAATGACTGCTATATTACGGGTAGAACTGTTCCTTGAGTTGTTTATTCATTAGTGACAAGAAATTTGTTCTCATTTTTTCTTTAGGGAACACTTCTCTCTACTCCTTGTGTCCCTACCAACTCCCAGATACGAGGGGTTAATATAAGATACTGCTGGTCTGGTCCTGCCCCCCCATTCCCTGGGTACCATGTTTCTCTGGGTACCAATAAACTTTTTTACTTGCTTACGCCAGTTAAAAAATCCTAAATCATGCAATAAAAATTTTCTAGGATTAAATAGACTTATGGAACAGATATGGAAAAAAAAAGTATAAGCCTCTCTACTAAAATATCTGTTAGAAAAGCAGAAAACAGGAATAAATGGGAAGAGGGGCTGTTTCTTTGGATAAAAAGGTTCAGTATTAGCAAGATATCAATTCATTTCAAGTTAATGCATTTAAAGCAATTATAACTGTAGTGAAAACTGTGATTACCTCCCAACACCTATTTCATTCCAAGTCTGTGGGTGTGCTTGATTAATCCAATTAGATCATTTTGATTCTGTCCTTCATTGTTGTGATTGATTTTTAAAAAATGAGAATTCAGGCTAATGACACACAAACAATTTTCTGGTGCCTTGTTGTCTTCTGCTAGTTCATCCTTGAGCAAGCATGCAGTGGTCTGGGTTACATCTGTCAGCCATCCTACACCTATGAGCTGAAGAGTGAACTTGACATTGGATACTAGAGCTGAAAGATGGAAATATAGGTGTTATTAATGACTTTGATAGGCAATTGATTTGAGCACCACTGAAATTTGGTTTACCTTTGGACTCGTAGTTATGAAAGCCAATCAATTCCTTTATTGTTTAAGCCTCTTTGAATTGGGCTTTCAGTGTTTTGCAGCATAGAGCATGCTAACTGACATGGTAATCATTATTTCTCAGGGATTTCCTTTTAAAAGAAATGAAAAAATGCTTTTAAAAACTTATCTCAAAGAGGGAAAAAATTAAATTTTTACAGTAATTTTAGCATTGTAATACTATTAACAAATATTGTCCATTTAGGCCAATGAAATAGAATAGAAAGTTCAGAAACAGACTCTAATACATACACTTACTATATGATAAAGTTGGATTATTTTAATAAATAGTGCTGAGACCATTGGTAACTATTTGGAAAAAATACAGCAACAACAACAAAATAACATTAGTCCTCTTCTTTCTACCAAATAAATCCTAGCTAGATTAAGAGTTAAATGTAAAAGATTAAACAAGAACTAAAAGAATATATAGATATCAAATCTTGGAGTTGATAAAGGCCTTATAAATTGAAAGTCAAATAAAATGTGAAGAAAATGTAGAAGAGTCTTGAAGTATTTAAAACTTTATATGCTAAAGAATACCATACTAAAAATGTATGGTCAAAAGGTAAATTGTTACATACAGAGTAACATATTCCATTAATTTGATTTTATTTGTACTGTGTTCAAAAGATTAAAACCAGAGTTTTTATAGGCATGATATATGAAACCTCAAGACTGATCATCTTTCACCCCATCAGCGTTTTCTTTTGGGAACGCTGTGTGTAATGGGTTTTAGTCGATTCTATAGGAAGTAAGACATCAATAATTGAAAATGAAAAAAATTTCACTATACACTTTTATTGAGTTAAAGCTTTTATTCAACCCAGCTTTTTCTTCTATGAGGCATGCTATTCAAAATTTAAGTGCACCGATTGATTGATATTTTTCTTTTATCAGGAAACGATGTTATTGCAATCTAAACTAATAAAAGCGAAATATTAAAATTAACCGTTTCTCCGAGACAGGGTAAGCCACGCCCACCAGCCAATCAGAGCGGCTGTATGCAAATTAGCCCAGCCAACATGGCGGCCGCCACTCCCGGACCTGAGTAAACAGCCCTTTCCATTGCGGCAGGAGGGAAAGTGAAGCTGCGCCCTTCAGCTCAGCTC
>PVJC01041036.1:0-15540 GCA_004026665.1 Murina feae | reverse complement strand
ACCACGAGGTGGGGTTTTCCCTGCTTTCTGGTGGCTGGAGGAAGATGGGCAGTAGGCAAGCTTGGGAGGCAGGCAGCACCCAGCCCTGGCCACAGCTCAAAAAAGAGAACAACATGCAGGGGAGGGCAAGAGTCTGAGAGATCAACATAGAGGGGGTGCCTGCTCCAAGCCTCCACGGTGTGCCTGGGGGCAGGTCCCCAGCAGGTAGACACACACAGGAGGACTGCTCCAAGCCTCAGATGTGGCTGGGGGCACGTCCCCAGTGGCCACACACACACACACACACACACAAACAAAAGGCGCCTGAAAGACTGGGGCCATCATAGGACATCCACTGAGGGGTCCCAGCCTGTGAGAGGGCACAGGCCGGGCTGAGGGACTCCCTCCACCCCGAGTGCACAAATTTTTGTGCACCGGGCCCCTAGTTACCTTATAAAATGGACTGTTGATATCAGTATTGTTTTGAACAGGGAGAAAAGAGAGTGGGGAAATAGGATAAGACATAAAGAGGGGACAGCTGTGAAAGTCTGAACTACCACTGTGAGGAATAGAAAGAGGAAGATCAAATGCATCCCATGGAAGATACAAGTCTTAAGCTGTCTTACTCATTCCAAGCCCTATTGCTGGCCACATAGGTATACCAGCAGTAAAAGGCTTTGTGGTGAATATTCAGGAACAGACTCTGAGAAGTGATTAGGAAGAAATGAAATTGGACCTGGTCCCTCACGTCAGGGAACCATAAAATTAAAAATCCCTACTCCCTACATACAAGAACTCCAAGTAATTGACACATGCACCCTAAAGGAGGATAGGCATAAAACAGTGATTAACCAGAAGAGCATCAAAGGCAAAAAGAGAAGCAATATACATCCCATTATAGACATTTAGCCCAGTCCATCTTCCTTCTCCTTTTTCACACACACACACACACACACACACATACACACACACACACACGAGAAAGCATGAAAGAATAGACATTTATTCTCCAACTTGAGTTCTTTGAAACAAAGTTGAAGGAAATGAGTAAAAAACGAAAAAGATGAGTGTTAAGATGATGATAGCTTTTTAAAAAAAAATTTTTTTTATTGATTTCAGAGAGGGAGAGAGAGATAGAAGCATCAATGATGAGAGAATCATTGATTGGTTGCCTCCTGAACACTCCCCACAGGGGACCAAGCCTGCAACCCGGGCATGTGCCCAGACCAGGAATCCAACCATGACCTCCTGATCAACTTTCAACCACTGAGCCACACCAGCCAGGCAAGATGACAGCTTTTATACATGCAAGTGATCATAAAGATAAAGAATCTTTCCAAAATATCCTTCAATGGGATGAAGAGATAGACAGCAGCGTATGGCAGAAGGCAGTGATTGGGAAACAAGAAAGTCTCATGGCAGATTCCTATAGTGCAGACTGTTCAATAAACTAATACATAATGACTTAGGTATATAGAGCATTTTGAAAATATTTGATATTTATAAAAGGTTTTTTTAATTATTTATATATAATTTAAAAAATATATATCTAAAGGTGTGTGTGTGTGTGTTTAATTTCAAGGAAACACAAGCTATAGGATGGAAATAGCTTGTTTCCAGAATGAACAAAATTCAATCAATAAGTGAAAATGCAAGAAAATTGAAAACTATACAACAGAATTGGAATCTAGACTTTTCTTTTGGGAAACATGTTGTTCTAAAATGTTTTGGAATGAAAATGTGTCAAAAGTCCATTTTTTATAAAAATGTCAGCTTTAGAGAAAGTAGTAAACCAGCTTTAATAGAGCTTATGAGTACATGGCAGATAGACATGTTTTCTTAAGATACATAAGAAAGCAAAACAGAAGAGAGCAAAACAAGAAAACAAAAGCTTATTTTAAAATGAATTTTAATCCCTCAAATCAGTGCCAAATAGTTGCTTATGTCTTATTCCAGAATAAGTGAAATAACAATTGCACCCTTAATAGGAATAACAAAATAATGGCTCTTATCAAAGTGATATTTTATAATTTATGGAAGTGTTTTAAAAATTCATTTCCATGAATTTCAGTGTTCCTGGAATCTGTAGGGTTCTCCCACAGCACACATAGCTGCAGGTCCCTTAACCAGAGTTGTTTGCTCCAACAAAAACCTGTGCCAAAACTAAAGCATTAAGAAACCCTGAGAAATAGTCATAGGGATAAACTGTTATGACGCAGACAAAGTTAGACTTTAGACAACATATTAAACGGTCTAGGTTTCTGTTTAAGTAAGAGATGAATACCATTTTGAATCTGCATGAGCCATTTGATTTTGAGTGATAATCAGAAATTAAATTCTCATATAATAGATGGATTTAAAGTCTGACTGCCTTTAGCACGTGAGAGGTTTGAATATAAAGCCAGATCAGAATATGTTATTAGTTCATAGCTATGTCCCCCATTCGTTATTTCTGCAATGCATTTTGTTTCTTATTCTGAGCATTCACTCACCCAACATCATTCTCCCTATAGACGGGAGAATTTTTGGCATTTACTTGCTGTAAGATGAGAACCCTGTGCAGCAAGTTCTCACAGCAGCAGTCCAGGCCTCCCCCTCTTCCTAATGCGCCCTGAAATGGTTCCAGTTGATTGTAAATACTTGCCAGCGAGTCCTGAAGTGCATCCAGTTGTTTTCCAACTTGCTGGTAAGAGCCTTCACACCTCGGCCCTCAGCTTTAATTTCTTCCATTTGAGGAGAAATGGTCATCCCGTAATTTTTTTTTAGCTCACAAGGCCCAAAGAAGTTATCCTTCATTGAAGATAACCCCAGGTTCTGGCATGTTCTTCATTAATGAAATCAATCCCCAGGAATACAAAACAGATAGCTCAATGTGATCTGACAGATAGTGTCCAGAAACATAAGCCAGCTGACATCTGAAGGGCCTTAAGGGATTAAAACACATTCCATACATCTGTTCAGCTTCCCAGCACCAGTTTCCCCCACCCCAATACCTCCCAAGATTCATTCTATCTTCCAGTCTGACAGCCTCATCTACAACATCTACGTGTTCAAAGAAAACAGACCGACGGTATATAGAATATGATGACATAAAACACAATGCACTTAAGATCCCAAGTCGAATGTCAGAAAGCCTTTGAGATAAAAATCCAGTGAGTAAGATATCCTGTATGTTTTTCTAATCAATAAGACCTATTGTGAGGGATGGATAATTTAACAATTTAAAAATTCTATTATCATGGTACTTAGATTAAAGTTACAGTCTGATTAACCAAAGACACAGTTCAGGTTGATAAATTTAATGCCTCTCAAGTTTCTGTATTGAGGCTTGGGAAATCATATTTTACCACACTATTCATTATATTACCACCCTCATGCTATAATCGAGTTCCATAACTTCTGTGGCAAAGGCCCAGCTCTCCTGATTAAGTACAGCTTTAAGACCCCAAAGTGACATTGGAAAATATTTTCATAAAGTTGGACACTCCGGTGCAATTAAAAAATATTTTATTGAGCGTTATTTATGCACAAAGTTTACCCTTCATATTTATTGTAGCATTTAATGATGTGTTTTAAATGGCTAAAAATCAGCTATACAAACTGCTGCTTCTACCCATTATGACTCAGATAAGTTCTGAAAAGCATGAAGACTCCTGAAAAATATAACTATTCTAAAGAGATGAAGTAAGGTTAGCACACACCTTCATACCAATTCTCCAGTTCAAGAAATAACAGAGTTCCTTTGAATTTAATTCAGAGGCAAGATTAGAGTCTGTGTGATGTCAACAGGCCTCCTCCCAAGACGTCTTTGTGTGCCTTCAATATGTCAAAGGAGATAAGTTGATTTTGCTGTGTTACTGACAATTAGACAGGAAACAGTAACTATGCTGTCTTTGGTATTTCAGGCGACTTCCCCTCCTCGTTTGTACCTCCCGGCTTAGCTCCAAGAAGACAAGAATTTGCCTTTTGACAAGAGAGCCTCTACCATATCAGCAGTTTAGATCTCTAGCTACAGTGATTTTTATCTAGTCACAGTTTCTTTAATCCCATGGATCTTATCTATAGTACTGGTATTTGAAAGTAAGTTCCATATGACATTAAATTGTAATCAACTCCATCAGTCTTGCCAAAATTCCATTAAATAGTGTTTCCAAAAATTCCAATGAGTCCATGACATTATTAGGTTTTCTTATTGTACCACCACCCACCTACTTCGTCTTGATATTGAGTTTAATCAGCTCTCTTCTATGTACTGTGTTTTGTGATGTTTGCTTTAATCTCCTGAGAAGTTTCTTCCAGATTTTCAATGTGTTTGTCATTTTCCATAATTTAAAAGTCCAACTTTGCTATTTTAGGCAAGATACTTTAAGTTTTCTCTCCAGGGAGGTCATGGAGTTATATAGTTTCTTGATTCTGGAAATAATTTCCTGAAATAAGTCTTTCATGTGAAATCCAGAGTTCTTGACAGAGTCATTTTCTTTCTAACTTGCCTTGTTGTTTAAATGTTGTAGAAAATTAATTATGAATGCACCTGATGTCAATGCTAAATGTGTGGCTCATATAAACCATATACTCTGTGCTTCTTGCATAAAAAGTAGAAAATCTACTAAATTATTCAGATGAGTGTTTACTAGTAGAACCAAAGTTTTAAGTCTGATTTTAGAAGTATTAGGCTTCGATTCCTCTAGCATAATCAAATAATGGATTAGAGAATTAGTTTCCCACATGATAGCAATCCGTCTGCTGAGTTAGTAAGAACAGAGAATGATAGTAAATTATAATAAATTGGGAGTTTTCATGTTTGAGTAATCATTTAATGCCCTTTTAACAATACATGGATAAATATATGTGTGTGCAAAACTGTTTGACTTGACTGTTTCAGTCAACATTATAGAGTCAGAATTTACATAAAACGTAATTCACCAATGTTAAATGTGCTATTAGATGAGTTTTGAGAAACATGTGAAGTTATATAAACCACCTCCACAATCATGACATGGAATATCGCCATCACCCTAAAAAATTCTGTTTGTACCCCTTAGCAGTGAGTTCTCTTCCTTCACACTCTGGCCTCTGCTTTCTTATCACTATTGTTTTACTTTTTCTAAATGTTATATAAACAGAGTCATACAACATATTTTTCAAGTATCTTTCACTTAGCATAACACATTTGAGATTCATTCATGATTTTGCAAGTATCAGTAGTTCATTCCCTATTGCTGATTAGTATTTCATTAGTTTGCCTTTCCAGTTCCTCACTTCCTAAATCAAGATTAATATCTGAAGATCTGATCGTGGGAATAGTAGCATAACTATGGGAAATCTCACCTCTAGCCACAGGGATGTGGCCTGATGTCATGACCTCCTATAGATGAAAACACTACTGGCTTCACATCCTTCCTGTGCTCTGGGCTGACCTCTGCATGTGGTATTTCCCTAGCTTAGAGTCTGGCCAATGAGAGGCAAGGTATTAGAGGGCAGGGGGAATAAAGTAACCCTAGTATTTCACTTTCTAGCCTTTGCTTTTGTCAGCTCTTTTGAAAGAGGCTTCATTTCCTCTTTGGCTTCAGCTCCCACCAGACAAACCCACCACGGTTCTAGTCACTGCAACCCCTGGCCTCTAATAACAGTAGTCTAGCTCATTCTTTTATTTTTCCAAGACTAGTGGTGAACACTTTTACCCTTTCAGTTTCTGGGTATTCCATGTTCCTTTTTTGGTTCTCATCACTAGCATCACCTGTGTAACTAGTTCCCTTCATTAAATTTCTTCTGCTGTAGCTACTTGATGAAATACACTCCAGGCTGGATCATGCTATGGACTGAATGTTTGTGTCCTTCCCCCCCCCCCCCCCCCGCCCAAAATCAAAATCCATGTGTTGAAACCCTAATCCCAATGTGCAGTATTTGGAAGTGGGCCTTTGGGAGATAATTAGATCATGAGGGTAGAGCACTCATGGATGTGATTAGCATCCTTATCAGAAGAGGCCAGAGAGCTAGCTTGCTCCCTCCCTCCACTAATGTAAGGATACAAGAGGTTAGCAATCTGCAACCCTGAAGAGGACTCTCATTAGAAAGCAACAATCCTGGCACCTTGATCTTAGACTTCTAAATTCCATGTCTGTAAGAAATAAATTTCTGTTGTTGATAAGCCACTCAGTTTGTGCCCATTTTGTTATTGCAATCCAAGCTAAGACTCTAATTATATTTCACAAAGTCTGAGTCACTCAGTCTTCTCCATGTTCACACATAACTTATCTCATTCAATCCTCATACTAATGCTAAAACATAACTATTATTCTCATTTAAAAATGAAGAAATGAAGCCTAGAGAAGTTATATATCTATCACAAAGAAGACCATAGTGCTAATAAGTTATAGAAGTTAAGGTGGTAAGAGGTTGAGAATAAGTTGAAGAGGCTGATGATGGCCATGGACAAGTGCTGAGTAGGCTGAGTGTGGTTTGCAGAGAGTAGGAGAGTTTAAATTTGCCAGGGGGTAGAAGAATAGATATTTGGGAGTGGGGTGGATGTAAAAGCATTCTGTAATCTCCTCTATGAATATATACTTTCTGATACTCTTTTCTGAATACACTGAAAAGAAAGCATTTTCCAGATTGGTAACTACAAACAGTATACCTGAGGTTGTGTTAATCTACTTTACCAATAATATCACATCTGGCACAGAAGCCAAAATTGGAGCTACTACTTGGTTGAGTTTGTGGTAACCTAACATCCTTCAGGGTCCACCAGGTTTTTGCAGAGGCCAGACTGGTAAAGTGAACAGAATAGAATAAAAGCCATCATTCTGGATTTTTTTTATGCCTTTAAAGGTGGTATTAATCACTGCCATTCCCACTTAGTTGGAATATTATGATTTACTATTCGATGGCAGGCAGAGTTACATGATTCATTTGACCTTTCCCACTAAAATAACTCAGCCTGAAGGCCAAGGAGTCGATGTGGGGAATGTCCCAAATATAAAGCATGTCTATGCTAATTACAGAATCAGAAACTGAGGTAATGACCACTGAGTAAGTCTATGGAGCCAGGCCTAAGCCCACTGTATTTTATTGCCTGCCCTCCATATGACCCCACTGTAACAGCGCATCATGATGGTGATGGGGACCATCATTATTTCTAACAGTTCCCAAAATTTGGGGGCATTTCCCTTTCCATATTACCTGACTAAAAAGCCATAGGTGCCCTTGGGAAAATAATTAGGGACACTTTAATGTGCATTGCCAGATGCAGCAGGGTTCTTCCGCTAGGGGATATGGCCTTTCTTTCAGTCAGTGGAATCCCAGTGTGAAACTTCGTGAGGGCCAAGGATTGTAACTTTTTGTTTTAAAAATATGTTTGTACTGATTTCAGAAAGAGGAAGAGAGAGAGAGAGAGAAATATCAATGATGAGAAAGAATCATTGATCAGCTGCCTCCTGCACAACCCCCACTGGGGATTGAGCCCACAACCTATGCATTAAGCCCACAATCCCGGCATGTGCCCTGACCAGGAATCGAACCGTGACTTCCTGGTTCATAGGTTGATGCTCACTCTGACTCAGCCACTCTGGCCGGACAGGATAGTAACTTTTAACTGAGGCAACTGCTCTCAGCCTCCTAATCATCCACTCTTGAATTCCATATACATATCAAGGGGTAAATTATTGGTTATCCATTTATTTTACTACCAGAGACACCATGTTCTATTAAGCATCTCCATAACTGTCTGTGGCTCAGGCCCACAGGCTGCCTCTCCAATCTTGCCACTCATTATGATAATTACATATACATAACTCTTGATTCATAAATTCTACCACCTGGCCTCCATTGTTTCACTATGCCCCTCCTCCACAGTGCTGTCACTTTTGCAGTGGGATTTCTGTCATCAGCCCTGGCTCACAGAGGCAGTCTACTACTGAATTACTAAGTGATGCAGGTACTTCTCTCACCAGCATGTTCCTGATGACGTTGGTGCATAGCATGTTCTCTGGGCTTTCCCATGGAGCATACTCCTCTGGTAGGTCTCCTGGGCTTAAATAGTTTATTTACTCTGTTTTGAGCCCTCCTCTGATTCTTTTACAATGCTGTTTCCGTAGTTTGCCATAGAAATTCCAGAATTTCAGCCTCCCTTAATATATGCTAGAGGTCAATAAATAATGGATCAAAAGAAGTTCATTACCTATGTGTATAAATCAGGTTTTATTGGAACACACACGGTTTTCTGAACACTCTCATTCATTTATGTATTGTTTTATGCCTGCTTTTCCACTACAGTGACAAAGTTGAATAGTTGCAACAGAGACCATCTGGACTGCAAGGCCTAAAATGTTTACAATCTCTCTCTAGCAGTGAGAGTTTTCTTTCTCCTGGTGTTGGCCATTGCTTTTTCCATGCCTCTAGAAGCCATCCTAGCAGAAAGATATTTGCCAGTATTAAGTTCTGGATCCTTAGAGAGTCGTCCCAATTGGACAAACTCTCCCTTACCCTACTTTATTTTCTAGCACCTTGATCAAGCTCTATCTAGTAGCATGTGTAGTCTTGAAATTCTTGCTAGTACATACTGGCCAGATCCTTTAACAATTTGGGGGTGTCATTCCTCCCTTCGTTATCAAGTCTTGCATAGCCTTGGTTGTGTTGTTATGTCGCAACTTAACTCTAGGTATTAGTGTAGTAGTCAGAATGGGAGGAAAGGGCATACCCTCAGGCAGACATCTGCCACCTTGCAGAAGAGATGGGGCTCTGTTTCATTTTCAAGCAAAGAGGCAGTTGTAGCCTCTAATAAAGAGGCCACTTGTGCAGGTCCAGAGGGTTCAGGGGAATCGACTTTCCAGATTTTGGGGGACATGAACTCAGATCACCCCATCACATTTATCTGTAACCTATTATTTTTTAACTAGTACTTAAAAGTTATACAGTAAATCTGCTTTACTTAGAAGTTGAACCTCATTAGAGCTCAGCTACTCAAAATTAAATCCTGGTCTTGGTTCTAAGCTTCCTCTTTCCTCTGACTGCATGGTAGTCTCTTTATATGCTTCCAAATCAACCTCATTTTCAATTCTGAATTCAATAAAGTGGAATCCATACCAACCAGAGAAACAATATTCTTATGTAACAGATATATAACTATTTAAGGATTTGTACCATAAAGTCCTAGGTTGTTGAACTTGTTTAACATATTTACCAAATTAATCAGATAATCAGGTGTTCAGAAAAGTCAATGTGCTGTGGATGAAAGGTGGCCCCTTACTAAACTGGACAAGTTCAGGGGAAGCCTTCATGGTGGGTCATACAAACTCAGAGACCAAAAGTAATCACATAAGATGGTCTGAAATGAAAGTAATCACATAAGATGGTCTAACTAAAAGCAGGTCATGGTAGGCAGTCCTGTCCTAAGCTAGAATATTTCCTGACAAATGTCCATCTTTACCTTAATTGAGTCTGTCTACAGTCTTTTTGCATCTACAATTACATACCTTTGGAATGTCATGTTAACTTCCATTTCTCTGGACCCCTCTGGGCACAACCACTGCACAGGGCAGAGACCACAAATCCTCTCACTGTGGTTATCATGTCGATTACTGACTGTTAGCTCTCCCTTACTTTTACATAAATGTAAAAGATGTGTCTGTTTATTTTATTTTTTATCAAACCCCTGAGATTTCACTTTCTTTGCTTTCTCCCATCTCCCCTAATCTATCACCAATGAATTCATATAACCCCTTTATGTCTTGCCCTTTGATTCCAATGTATAAAATAAGTGGTAAAAACTGCCATTTTTCCAGAACATTTTCTCATTCCTTTTAGGTTTTGCTTCCAGACAATTATTGTCAGTTTGGCTCAAAAAAACTCATAATAATTCTCTCCAGGTTTGAATGATTCTTTTGTTTACAGTACATGTAAATCTGATCTTTGATGTAATTGTTTCTGAAGACTAGATTTCTTAATCCAAAGAGCATACTGCAGAGAACAAAAGCTCTATCAGTGCAGGTAGAAGTGAAAATAACCAATTCCTTTGAGGTTTGGGTAAAGGTCTGCAGTCAGCTTTTGTTTCTAGAAATGGGAAAGAATGATACTGCTTTACTCAGAGTGTTCAGAAAACTAATTGATGATTACAATGTATTTAAAAAAAAAAAAAAACACAAGAGACTCTGAGGTGTAGATGGGAGAATGAAGTCAGACTGCAGACTGATTATCTGCCAAAATTTGATGAAATGCACAACAGTGGTAGCGGGAGGGGAGCCTTGCAATTCACCAGTAGCAACCATACAAAGACAAAATCCAACCTCCTTTCATGCACTTTGGAAAGTGATAGCCAAGGAAAGAAAAGGGATTCTAGCTAGCAGAGTAGGACCACTAACCAGGGCCTCAGAAGCTGTACTGGATGAGGAAGGAAAATCAATCAAATTCTGATAAATCTCACCAATACCACATAATATTTAGAGACATAAGAAACTAGAAAAAGTCACAATACAATCCTCAAGAGTAGATGCCCAAATTATTAAAGATTAGGCTTTGTCCTCTCAGCAAATGCAGAAAAAACTCCTTGGCTCTCCATTCTACAGGGCTTCACTCTGAATTGAGAAAATAATCTGAAACCCCAGATTATATTGCCACAGGACTAAGAGTACAACTCCAGCTCTATGCAGGTGAAAATCAAAGAACAGAAACAGAGGTCAGGCCATCTAACAGTAGGTTGAGTTCATCCTTAATGAGGTTGAGTTCAGCCTGCCCCAAACCCATCAGGAGGCTCTGAAAAAGTGGCTGGAGTACCCATAACAGGCTCTAAAACTCAACTCACAGGGAGGAAGAGTTTTCAGATGTAGTAAAGGCAAATTGCAATGCTCACTCTCTGAATCAGTTCCAATAGTAGGTCTGTTCAGAGCTGCCCCTATTTAGCATAAGCTAATTGAAAACCACACACACCCCACAAAAGAAAAATAATTTTTTTAAAAGTCACGGGAGATCATGGCATGTAAAAGCCAGATGAAGAATTTATTTTGGGAAAAACAAATAATCAAACAAACCCAATGAAAAGATCATTTCCTATAAATACATCATGCTAAAGAACTTAATAAGAACATAAATTCAATAATACAAGAGCTCAAAGCTAAGATAAACAACCAAATTACATAAAAGAGAAACTCAGAGACAGAGAAGCAAACAGAGAACTTAAACACCATTTGCAAACCAATTAATAAATTATAAACATCAAGCCACAGACATACAAAAATGGAAGAAATATCAAGTACATGTAAAGGATACGGACAAAAAGGTTAATCAAGTAGAGAGAACATGATATACATGGAATGAAAAGATCTATGCCAAGGATACATGGCACAGAAAATATGTTCAAGGACATAAAAATTTCCTAAAGTAATGAAAGAACTAGAATAGCTTATTGAAACATTTAAGAAGTCCTGGAATATAACACCTAAGAGCATTTCCAAAAAGTAAAAGTTCCAACTAAACAAAGGTAAGTCAAAAGAAAGATCTCGACAGAAACAATATTGCCTGGCCCCCATGGCTCAGTGATTGAGTGTCAACCTATGAACCAGGAGACCATGGTTCAATTCCTGGTCAGGGCACATTCCCGGGTTGTGGGCTGGATCCTCAGGGGGGAACCTGCAGTAGGCAGCCAATCAGTGATTCTTTCTCATCATTGATGCTTCTATCTCTCACTTCCTGTCCCTTCCTCTCTGAAATCAACAAAAATATATTTAAAAACATATAGAAACAATGTTAAAGAGGATTGTGCTGCTTAATGAATCCACCTGCATGCAGGAAAAATAAAACTAAACATCAATGAGATTTATGTTACAGAAAGAGAGTGCTTTAGAATATCTGGCAAAGTAAAATGAATGATATCTACTCTAATAAAAGAGCAATATTGAAATTGACCATTTCTCTGGGACACCTAAGCCATGCCCACCAGCCAAACTATGCCCACTAGCCAATCAGAGTGGCTGTATGCAAATTAAATCAGTCAAGATGGAGGCCGGCAGCGTAACCATGGAGGCAGGTGTGGCGCAGGCAGCAGGATGGGTGGGGCGCGCTGGGCAGGTGGTGGGCCACGGGGTGTGTGGGGTGGGTGGCAGGCCATGGGGTGCGCAGGGCGGGCGGGGTAGGCTTGGCCAGCCTGCAAACTGCCATCAGTCTCTCACCCAGGCTGGCCAGGCACACCAGCAGGTGGACATCCCCTGAGGGGTCCCAGACTGTGAGAGGGTACCGGCCAGGCTGAGGGACCCCCTGAGTGCATATCGTGCACCGGGCTCCTAGTAATTAATAAAAATACTAAAGGTCAAGTAAGGAGGTTGGGGGCAATAAAGGACTTCCTTATTCTCACATAAGTAAGAGGTCATTTAATACCACATAAAAATTAAACCTAATATTTTTAGCACCACATTGATGCTTCTATAATCTTTTTTTTAATTTAATTGGATTTTTATGAACTTTTATAATAAAGAATATACATCTAAACTACAACAATCCATTTATTTAAATTTTTGTGTTAAAATATTAGTTAACACTGCTAAACTAATATAATTGTATGATTTGACAAATAATTACTGTGAGTATGTGTGTTGCTGAGTGTACATCTCTCTATTGCATGGAAGCATAGGGAATTATCTGAAATACTATTTACTTAAAACTAATTATCATTATTTCAAGATTATGAAATATAAGGTGATACTTTGGGTTTTCCTTTGTTTTCTTTTTTGGTTAAATTTTTGAGATACTGTTATTATATCAACAATGACATTGTTTTTTCTGAAACTTGAAAAGAAGTAATAACCAAGTATGCAGCAAGTCAAACTTGAAAATGTTTAGCTATTTCACAGTTTTTGTGGCTGAGCCTTTTTTGAGAGCTACATGATTTTATCCTGTGCTTTTCAAGGCTCCTAATTCTAGGAAATCAATATGAGGCCACATGATAAAATTCATGTGAGAAAATAACCATAATTATGTGTTTTCTTAAGAGGTAGAAATTTCTTATTAAAAAATGCTAGTAGTTCCATTAGTCTTCTATGCAGCTCTAATTTCTAATGCAATATGACTTATCTTAGAATTTAAGGATTTGGGTTTATAAGTTCAATGTACATCAAATGCTATGATGATAATATGTAATAGTTTTAGCCAAAATAATATTTACACCTGGAAGTGTTTTTTTCCTTTTAAAGCTATTCTCATTTCCGGAACATAGTTTATAGTACCATTTGTTCATTTGCTTTTATACTAGTACTAGAGGTCCAGTGCATGAAATTCGTGTATGCGGAGGGGGAAGGCAGGGGGAGGTCTCTCAGCCTGACCTGCACCCTCTCCAATCTGAGGGCCCTCAGGGGATGTCCTACTGATGGCTTAGGCCCACTCCCCATGGTTCTCTGTGGACCTGTCTGCTCAACGCCACCACAGGTCCTGGTGTCTGCTCTTTGTAGGGACCTGCTTGCCCCTCGCCACCACAGCCAGGGGCAAGCAGGGCCCTGCTGTCTACTTGTTGCAGGGGCCCTGCTCTCTGCGCAGGCCTGCTTGCCTCTCGGTGCCTTGGCGAGGAGCAAGCTGGGCCCTGCTATGTGCTCACCAAGGGGGACTGCTTTCCCCTCACCGCCACAAAGAGGGGCAAGCAGTGCCCTCCTGTCAGCTCACCATGGGGACTGGAGCATTGCTTGCCCCTTGCCCCCACGGTGATGGCTTAAAGGACTGGGGGACTCTGGTGGTGCTGAGGGGTGCCACCATCTTGTGGCTATGGGCGCTGCCATCTTTGTAGTGAAGTGATAGTCAGTTTGCATATTCTGTCTTTATTAGATAGGATACCACATTTTAAGCCTCCCTATATTGCTTGGTCATTCTGTTATGTCATTGTTTTATGATTTGCTGTTTATATCTTTATAAAATGTGTTACTGGAAGATACAATTTCTTGTTCCTTTCCATTCCATTTAACTAGGTACTTGCTATGAGCAAACCATTGTCCTAGACAATGTGAGATACTAAAGACAAATACAATGCAGCCCTTGACCTTAAAGATTTAATGTTGGGGGAGGGGGAGGAGGAAAAACTACATAAAGAAATAACTAAAATATAAGTTTCAAAGTGAAAGTTGCTAACACAGAAGTATAAACAACCTGCATTGAGGGAGTTCAGCAAAGAAACAAAGCGAAAGAACCACAGTCCTGACCCATACTGAGAGTTCAACAGACACTAGTGGTTCTTTTCTTTTCTTACTGTAGGGTCACACTGTGAGCGAATTCACCAACTTACCGTCCCGCAGACAACATCAGTAGTATAAAACACCTACAGTTTCCTGGCATGACCATCTCTATCTGATATAATAAAAGAGTAATATGCAAATTGATCATTACCTGAGACACCTAAGCCACGCCCACCAGCCAAGCCATGCCTCCCAGCCAACCAGAGTGGCTGTATACAAATTAGCCCAGCCAAGATGGAGGCCGGCAGCCATGGAGCTAGAGCAAACCAGAGGCTTCTGTTGCAGCTGCCTGCCTAGGCTGGCTGAACCTCTGCTCACGGCCACGCCCACCAGCCAATCAGAGAGGCTGTATGCAAATTAACCCAGCCAAGATGGAGGCTGGCAGGGCGGCTCTGCACTGGGAGCCTCTGTGGCTGGCATAGCTGTGCCAGGTGTGTCAGCTCAGTGGGGGGGGTGGGGTCCAGCCTAGGGCCTCCTCGGGGCATCCAGGAGCAGCTGTCCTGGGTCCACTGCCTGGTTCCGCCCCCTGGGGGCCTCCCTGGTGCATGCAGGAGTGCGGGGGGCCTCTGCGGGGCATGCAGGAGCAGCCATCCTGGGTCTGCTGCCTAGCTTTGCCCCCCGGGGGCCTCCTTGGGGCGTCCAGGAGTGACCATCCTGGATCCACTGCCTGGCTCTGCCCTGGGGGCCTCCGCAGGGTGTCTAGGAATGCCTGTCCTGGGTCTGCTGCATGGCTCCGCCCTGGGGGTCTCCTTGGGGGCGTGCGGGAGCACCTTTCCAGGGTCCGCTACCTTCATCTGTCCTCCAGGGGCTTCCACACGGTGTGTGGGAGCGTCTGCTGCACAGTGTGGAGAATCTGAAGCCAGTCCACTGCCCGGCTCCACCCCCAGTGTGTTGGCTCAGCAGCAGAGCCCCACCGAGGGATTCGGCACCAGCGTCCGCCCCTGGCTCGCCTCCCAGCTCTGCGCCAGGTGTGTCCCCTCAGCGGTGGGGGCCCACCAGGTGTGTGCGATCATGGGTCCTCAGGTGGGAAACGTCCAGGCCTGCACTCACCAGCCCTCCCACGCCCCAGTGCAGGAACCCTGAATGAAGGGGCTGTGGGCAGCCAGAAAATGGCCCTCAGCCCCTCACCCAGGCTGGCCAGGCATACCAGCAAGTGGACATCCCCCCCCCAGGTGTCCCAGACAGCAAGAGGGCACAGGCTGGGCTGAGGGACCCCGCCCCCTGAGTGCACAAATTTTTGTGCACCGGGCCCCTACTTATTAGATAAAAATAAATCTCCAACAAATTAAATCTATCCTCTTTTATTTTCATAGAACTACTAAATTTTTTTTAAGTTCAGGTTTTTCTGCCTCCCTTGATT
>PVJC01041035.1:0-15543 GCA_004026665.1 Murina feae | reverse complement strand
TCATTTCTTCTTGGTTCTTCTTCATTTCCTCTTGGTTCTTACACATACTGTCAAATTTGTCTTCCATTCTTTTCATCCACCTTATGACCATTTCCCTGAATTCTTTCTCCGACAAATTGCTTGTTTCCCTTTCATTTACTTCCCTTTCTGGTGATGCCTGTTTTTCTTTCATATGTGGACTGTTTCTTTGTCTCCCCATAATCTATCTTCTCTGGGTCTCTGGTTATATAGTTTTTTCTCTCCTCTCTCAGGAGTCTTCTGTCTTATCCAGCTGCAGGCTGTCTCCCAGCTCGATCTCCACTGCCAATTCGGGCTGGAAGCTACTCGTTTCAGCTGCTTTCCCTATCTGCTCTGGGACAAGGCACTGTATACGTCTGCCTAATCCGCCGCCATTTTTTCAAAATCTTGGGAAAAGGTTTTTAAAAAGTCGTTTTGAAGAGCACCGACTGGGAATCGAACCAGTGACCTCTTGGTTCATAGGTCTGTGCTCAACCACTGAGCCATACCGGCCGGGCGGTCCATGTGTAAGTTTGTTTGCATGTACGGCAGCGAAGCCTGTGAGACTCCCAGGTTTGCCAGAATGTCTTCGAGTGGACGTTCTTGGTTCTTCCTGAAGGCACTGCCGCACGAAATCCCATTGTGTTAGGCACCAACCATGGCCTCCTGGCTGGTGATCACTATCAGACATCTGCTGCTGCAAACGCCGAGCAAGGGGACGCATGACTGACGTTGTGGTGGACTCCTGACACGGGAACCGTGCGTGCCTGCTCTCTGCGTTAGAACAAGGGAGCGCTGATTTCCGAAATAAAATTCAATGATTTTTACGCGTTGTTCCATCGTGAATTTTTCCACAGTAGATTTCCACAAAACACATTTTTTAAAAATCTGAAACAATTTCTTTTTAATTGCTGCCCAAAAGTTATGGCATTTTTATTTTTATTTTTTAAAATATATTTTATTGATTTTTTTGCAGAGAGGAAGGGAGAGGGATAGAGTTAGAAACATCAATGATAGAGAAACATTGATCAGCTGCCTCCTGCACACCCCCTGCTGGGGATGTGCCCGCAAACAAGGTACATGCCCTTGACTGGAATCGAACCCGGGACCCTTGAGTCCGCAGGACGTGACCTGTGGACCATCCTGTTCCTCTGGTATGCGCACCATCGTGCAGACGAGGACATCGATTCAGGCGTTTGTCTGTCTGGAGTCACGCTGCCTGGGAGGGGCACAGTGCTGGGGTTTAAACTGAGGTGTTGGGCGTGAACGCGGTAGCTTTGAATGCTGCCGTCGGCAGTGCCACAGGGCACCGAGGGGCAGCTTCCTTGCTCCTCAGGAAGGGCGACCTGTTGGTTGGTCAGGTTGTAACGGAGCGACAGGACCCAGGCTTTGGCGGATGAGTGAGTGAGAAAGGCTGTCAGACCCCGTTGGGAGTAAATCGACCTAACATTTCTGGGACAATCGGGCAGTGTTCATCACTGCATGAAATGTACTGTTTCGTGATTCAAGACTTACAGTTTAGGCGGCTTCCTGTAGAAATGCTCACAGATGACACCAAGTGAAATGAACAGGGATTGTTTGTTAATTGCGTATACTTTTGAAGGGACTGTCGAAAATTAGTGTATGAAACTGACATGCTGGATGGAGAAGAGGGGGAAACTACATAAAGTATGTAGTTTAGGCCAGCAGAATCCAGGACAACTCCCCACCCATCCCCTCTGCCCCTCACGCTGCCCCTCTCCCCGTGCCCACTGGTCATAAAGTTGAGGTTTCCTGTGTTCTGTGTTGTAGGAGGCGGTGAGCTTCCAGGACGTGGCTGTGGTCTTCACGGAGGAGGAGCTGGAGCTGCTGAGCCCATCCCAGAGGCAGCTGTACCGAGACGTGATGCTGGAGAACTTCCGGAACCTGGTCTCCGTGGGTGAGGACAGGCGCCCTCTGTCGCTGCATGTCAGCTCCCAGGAGTATATTTGATTTCAAATGTTTCAGACTTTGGGAATCCTGAAATGTGTCCCCAGACCTGGGATCTCAATTTCCTAGGTCCTGTGAGACATCCTGTCTATACCTACTTTTTAAAATATATGTTTATTGATTTCAGAGCAGAAGGGAGAGGGATAGAGATAGAAACATCAATGATGAGAGAATCATCAACTTGCTGCCTCCCGCAGGCCCCACACTGGGGATTGAGCCCACAGTCAGGGCATGTGCCCTTGGCTGGAATCAGACCTGGGACCCTTCAGTCCGCAGATCAATTCTCTATCCACTGAGCTAAACTGGCCAGGGCTATACTTTCCTATTTTTTACAAATTGCAGTAGCAACATCTTGATGGCGTTTAAAATCAGTTGTTTAGTTACATCTTTATTGCATTGAAGAAAACAGAATAAAGACAGCACAGCTCCCTGTCGGAACCTCAGAGAGTGTATCTAGAATTGTGAGTAAATCAGGAAAGTCTGACCATTGTGAGCAGTGGCCCGTCCATTTGCCCAGTGACATCCTCCCTGCCTACCACCCTCTCTCCTCCTTCCGTCCCCTTCACGTCTTCACTTCCTTCTAGAGTAAATCAGACAAACAAGCAAAACACACCTGGAAATTCTAGCTTCTTTTCTGGTAGACGAGGCCTTGCCTGTGGTGAGTCGTGAGGAATGTCCTCTTGGTCCTGTTATCTTTTCTGTTCTTGCGTCTCATGCTGGGCGATGGTGTCACAGGCAGGAAGGTGCTGCAGCCTCCATTTGACTTGCTCCCTTCTTTTTCTGTACGCACCTGCCTTGGAATCACCATCCCAGTTACAACTGCTGTCTGTCTATTTTTTACCAGGTAATTTCCAAGCTGCTTTGCCTTAAAAAAAATTTTTTTTTTAAAGAAAGGAAATTGTTTTCTTACTTATTGATTGACCAGATTTGTATACAGATTTGTGCATCAGTGGGGTCCCTTGCCTGGCCTGCGGGATCGGGCCAAAACCGGCTCTCCGATATCCCTCAAGGGGTCCCAGATTGCGAGAGGGCGCAGGCCGGGCCAGGGGATCCCACCGGTGCATGATCGGGGCTGGGGAGGGACGAGGGAGGTTGGCCAGTCGGGAAAGGACCACAGGAGGGCCCCAGGGCGTGTCCAGCCCGTCTCACTCAGTCCCGATAGGCCGGACCCCAGCAGCAATCTAACCTACCGGTCAGAGCATCTGCCACTGGTGGTCAGTGCACATCATAGCAAGTGGTTGAGTGGCCTTAGCATATCGTTAGCATATTGCACTTTGAATGGTTGAACAGACGACCGGACACTTAGCATATTAGGCTTTTATTGTATAGGGTTGATTTTAGAGCAGGAGAGAGAGAGAGAGAGAGAGAGAGAGAGAGAGAGAGAGAGAGAGAGAACGAGAACACGAACCATCGATTTCCTGTTCCCCTTGTTCAGGCATTCAGTGGTTGATTCTTGTATGTGTCCTCACCAGGATTCAAATCCACAACTGTGGTGTATCAGGCAATGCAATGCTCTAACCAACTGAGCTACCCAACCAGGGCTGCTGTGTCTTCTGGAACAAATCTTTACTAGTATTTTTAAATTTGGGGCTAACATTTTATTGAAATATGAACTGAAAACTGCATAGAGTATAAACTTACACCTCCATGAATTTTCAGGGACTGAATTGACTTCTTATTTGTTTAACTTTTTTTAATTTAATAACATTTCCACATGCACACCTAAGCACTCAGTTTGATGAATTTTAACAAATTGATACACCTCTCAGGAAGCTGAACAAAACTTATAGCATATTCAACTCCATCTCCCTTATTAAAAGTTCTCTTTGGTCGTGGCCGGTTTGGCTCAGTGGATAAAGCATTGGCCTGCGGACTGAAGGATCCCCGGATCGATTCCAGTCAGGGGCACATACCTGGGTTCCAGGCTCATCCCCAGGAGGGGGCATGCAGGAGTCAGCCGATCGGTGGTTCTCTCTCATGATTCATGTTTCTATCTTTATCTCCCTCTCCCTACCTCTCTGAAATCAATAAAAAAAAAAATATTTTTAAATTGTTTTTGGCAATATCAAAATATCCCAATATTTTACATTTTGTCCATCTAGTTGCCCTGCTCCATCCATGAAGAATGTCCTAACAGAGGTCTATTTTCACTCCACAGGTACACAAAGTAAAGGGTTTCTTCTCCCTTAAGGATTCTTATAAATAATAGCTCACTGAGAATGGTGCTAGGTGGATCTCATTGTTTTCACTTCTCCTGGAGGTAGCTCACAAGTGGAGGAAAAACAGTGTGGCGAAATGATTATCTCAGAACATTATTCTTCTGATGAATTTCTAACCTAATTATAATTTTTATGGTACTTGTATTAGCTACTTAGACCTCTGTCACAAACTACTCTTAAACTTAACAGCTTACAAAAATAAGCATTTATTTATACTTTTGTGAGTCAGGAATCTGGTGGCAGCATAGTTGGACGATAAGGGTCAGGATCTCATAAAGTTGCTGTCAAGGAGTCCAGCAGAGCTTTAGGCCTTTGATGGCTTAATGGGACTGAAGTATTGAGTTCCCGGATGGACTCATTTACATGGTTGTTGAAAGAAGGTCTCAGTTCCTTGACCAGTGGACCTCTCCTTTGAGTTCCTGAGTGTCCTCAAAACATGGCAGCTGGTTTCCCCCAGCAGCTTACACCTAAGAGAGTAGAAGGCAGAAACCACACTGTCTTCTATGAACTAAACTTGGAAGTGAGGTATTTTCACTTCTGCCATATTCTATTGCCTTCACAGACCAAACCCCATACATTGTGGGAAGGGATTTGATAGGATATGGACATCAGGAGACAGGATCATTGGGGACCATCTGTATTCTGGCTACCAAGGCACTTTCTCATATGCACAAACACATATGTAAAAAGCATGGAAGATAATATTAGCCATTTACATTTATTATAAAATTCACCCAAATTAGGTGGCAACAATTATCATAGGATTTTTACTCCCATAAGATGTGTCAGTTATGGGAATGAATTTTCTAGCTTTTTCCAGTTATAATGTCCACCAGGTTGAACATTATATATTTTCCCTTTTGCTGAGAAAATGCCTGGTCTATAGCCACGTACTTCTCATTTTGACCTCATATGTAATCTTGGTATAGCTCCAAATGATTCTCCTTAACACTTAGCAGTTAGGTGCCTATTCATCACATCATTGTTTTCATAGGCATGAAAAAGGCAATGACAAAGTCCAGCTGATTGAATATGGTCTCCCAAAGTAGTTAACCTGAGAAATATTTTTATCTCTGAACAGACATTCATTTGTCTTCATTTTCATTTCTGAATTCTCTTTATCCTTCCAGGACACTGGAATCAAAATGAGATAGAAACTCTTAAAGAAGTTGGATTAAGGTATCTTTTCCATGAAGACCTTGTGTGCTGGCAAATATGGGAACAACTTATAAGTAAGTTAACCAGAAATCAAGACTTGATAAAGAATCTTCAAGGCAAGATGTCTGATTTGCCCAAACAAGGTAATTCCTCCTTCCAGTTGTGGGCTGGAGAATCTACTCAAGTTTCTGAAGATGAGAACTGTGCAATTAAGTTTCCAGGGAAAGTTAAAAGTTCTAATAGTATAAAAAGTCAAGAGTTTCCATTTAAGACCAACAGGAATTTCTGGAAGAAAATGTATCTCAGAGACTCACAGAATTATCAGAGTGGGTGTCAGCAGATTGATGGAAGATGTAAACTGTACAAGTGTGATCATTGTGTTATGAGAAGGACCTCTCATGGCCACGATGATGATCAGGAACTACAGAAAGGCATGAAGTCCTGTAGCCACAAGAATTGTGGGAAAGACTTCATGAAGAAATCGTTCCACCATTGTGTTACCAACTCAGGAAAGCAAACCTCTGATGAGAATAGAAAAGGCCTTGGGTCCAGTCTTGAAGTTCATCAGCAGTTGCAACTAGGAGCAAAACCCCATATTTTTAGTGAGTGTGGAGAGGATGTCAGTTATAGTTCAATGCTTTGCACTCATCAAAGTATTCCCACAGAAGAGAAATGCAATAGGAATGATGAGTGTGGTGAGGACTTTAGTCAAAACTCACATTTGCAAATCCATCAGAGAGTCAAGATAGGAGAGAAACCCTACAAATGTGAAGAGTGTGGGAAAGGCTTCATGTGGAGCTCATGTCTTCATGTTCATCGGAGAAGCCACACAGGAGACACACCCTACAAATGTGCTGTGTGTGGTAAGTGCTTCAGTCGGAGTTCACAACTTCAAGTCCATCAGCGAGTACACACTGGAGAGAAACCCTACAATTGTGCTGTGTGTGGGAAGAGCTTCAGTCATACTTCAACTCTTCAATCTCATCAACGAGTCCACACAGGAGAAAAACCCTACAAATGTGCTGTGTGTGGGAAGGGCTTTAGTCAGAGTTCACTTCTTCAAGACCATCAGCGAGTCCACACAGGAGACGCACTGTACAAATGTGCTGTGTGTGGTAAGAGCTTCAGTCGGAGTGCACATCTTCAAGCCCATCAGCGAGTCCACACAGGAGAGAAACCTTACAAATGTTCTGTGTGTGGTAAGAGCTTCAGTCGGAGTTCAAATCTTCAAGTTCATCAGCGAGTCCACACTGGAGAGAAACCCTACCAATGTGGTATGTGTGGGAATAGCTTCAGTTGGAACTCACAACTTCAGTACCATCAGCGTGTGCACACTGGTGAGAAAACCTACAAATGTGATGAGTGTGGGAAAGGCTTCATGTGGAGCTCGTGTCTTCATGTTCACCAGAGGATCCACACAGGAGAGAAACCTTTCAATTGTTCTGTGTGTGGGAAGAGCTTTAGTCGAATCTCAAGTCTCCAAGCTCATCAGCGTGTCCACACTAGGGAGAAACCCTACAAATGTGCTGTGTGTGGGAAGAGCTTCAGTTGGAGTTCACATCTTCAAGACCATGAGCGAGTCCACACAGGAGAGAAACCCTATAAATGTGCTGTGTGTGGGAAGGGCTTCAGACGGAGTTCACATCTTCAAGACCATGAGCGAGTCCACACAGGAGAGAAACCCTATAAATGTGCTGTGTGTGGGAAGGGCTTCAGGCGGAGTTCACATCTTCAAGACCATGATCGAGTCCACACTTCCAAGAAGTCCTCCTAATGTGAAGAGTGTGGGAAGGGCTTTCTGGAGAGCTCGTGTCTTCATGTTCATCAGAGGATTCACACAGGAGCAAAACCCTATATATGTGTTGTCTGTGGAAGATATTCAGTCAGATCTCAAGTCTTCAACTTCATCAGCGAGTTCAAAGTGGGAAGAAGCCATGCAAATGTTAGACATGTGGTACAGACTTTAGTCACAGTTCACATCTTCAAGAACATCAACAAGTGCACAATGGAAAAAATCCTGCAAATATGCTGTGTGTGGGACAGGCTCCAGTCAGACCTCAAGTCTTCAGGTTCATCATAGTATATATAATGGAGATATGTCCACTACAAGTGATGAATGTGATAAAAGTGCTCTTCAGAACTTAGACTTCGAAGTTCCATGAGATAATCTAGAGGTTAGATATAGGAAGTTTTGTTTTAAGAATTCAGGCATGAGTTGAGGTGTTTTTTTTACAGTCATCTGCGTCCCATTGGAAGAAACCTCTTTGTCACATGAATGTGGTCAGTATTCCAGCAGAGCTTAAAACGTCAGTTCTTTAGAGAATGCACCCCAGAGAAACCCTATAAGAGTGGTACTGTTTGTTTCTCAGAACCTTCACTTACACTAAAATCTACACAGGATAGAGGCCTTAAAAATAAAGACCTTAGCAAAGGTAAAATGATGGAAATCCATGTCCATGAGAGCGTCAGCTCCATGGGGTCAGGAAGTTTATTTCCTGTTAAATGACCATGACCTCAAACCACTGCCTAACAAATAGAAGGTGCCTGGAAATGTCTAACTTGATGGAGAAGAATATCTATTATAAATGGAATAACTACTTGAAATTTTTATTTTATTTTATTTTTTAAAATATGTTTTATTGATTTTTTACAGAGAGGAAGGGAGAGAGATAGTTAGAAACATCAATCAGAGAGAAACATCGATCAGCTCCCTCCTGTACACCCCCTACTGGGCATGTGCCCGCAAGCAAGGTACATGCCCTTGACTGGAATTGAACCTGAGACCCCTCAGTCCGTAGGCCAACGCTCTATCCATTGAGCCAAACCGGTTAGGGCCCTACTTGAAATTTTTAATGAGCTCAATCCCAATTAGTCATAATTGTGCTAGAAAAAGGATTTTTGTAAGCAACCATAAATATGAATTCAAGCAAATGACCACTTACTAGAAATACATAAAATCATGCAATGTGCAGTTTGAATGTAAGCTTTTTGCAATTGGCTCCTGACCTCCTGCTTTACTTTTCAAGCAGTAATGGACTAAAGCAGTGGTTCTCAACCTTCTGGCCCTTTAAATACAGCTCCTTGGGTAGGACCCAACCATAAAATTATTTTCGTTGCTACTTCATAACTGTAATGTTGCTACTATTATGAATCGTAATGTAAATATCTGATAGGCAGGATGGTCTTAGGCGACCCCTGTGAAAGGGTCATTCAACCACCCAAGGGGTTGCAACCCACAGGTTGAGAACTGTTGGACTAAAGTGTTTATCTTATCATTTAAGACATTCTCTGTGCCATGTGTCATTAGGAATCAATTTCCTAGCATCAATTTCCCTGTCTTACTTTGTGACAGGAGCAAACGGAACAAAAGCAGGAAAACTTGATTTTAATTCCCCACAGTTTCATTAGAAAAGGCGGGGTGAAGGGGGAACAAATAGATGGGGAAGGTATTAGAACAGGCTTTTGGATGTGGAACTAAGCTTTTCAGGCACACTACACTTCCGGTACCGCCCTGTACTTCTCAGGTGCCTCAGTGGAGTTTAGGTTTGCTTTGCTTAAATGGTTTGCTCCAACAGGTGTGTACTTAACTAGAGGTAAGGGACAGTTTCCCACAATTATTTTTCTTGGACCTTGACCTTCCAGACACTCGATACTTGTGATCCGTGATGTATCAAGTTTTATGTCACCATCAGAAATCCAGGGCCAGTCATGCTCAGCTTTGTCATGAGGAGACAATAGGGTGGCCCACTAGAGCTCAGGGTTGTTTATATCAGGATAATTTCAATTGTAAGAAATAGAAAACCAAGTCAAACAAGCAGAAACAAAAAGAGGATTTATTGGTGCGCCTGATTTAAAACAGTAACAGTACAGGTGGGTGAGGACGGAGGCCTGGCTGAGAATGAATCTGGATCAATTCTTTTGTGATTCTCTTCCCTCTTCTTCTCTGGTTGAGTTGATTTCCACATTTTCTCATTCCAACCCATTAATAGGAAATTTATTTAAAGAATCAGTGTCCTGCTAACCTTAGGACATCCCCATTTCCAAATACTTCAAAAGCAGTTGTTTCTGAACCTCCATTGTCCCTTTCAGACACGTACAAACTTGGCATTTCCCCCCCTAATTATATTATATATAAACACAAGTATTTATGGAGTTACTGTGAGTTGTGATTTGCCATCTTAATACTGTATCAGCATTTTGGAGGTTCTTAAAAAGTTATTTTCAGAGTAAACTTTTAAAATTTTTCTGAGAGTTTTAAACAAGCAAAATAATGTAAAGCACTAATACAATACCACTGATACACATAGACATGATACTGTACACAGGGTTTTCTGTGTACAGTATCATGTCATCTACAAATAATGATAGTTTATCAGTCTACTCTCCAGAAAGGTGAGGAGGTGGCCCCTCTTCCAACCCAGTCACTGAGGGCTCCTTGAAACTGCTCAGACCTGCAAGCTTGGCCTCTGCCTTCATTTCCTCTGTAAAGCTCAAAAAGCAGAGTGCGACAGCCTGTGTCTGCTGCCCTGAGGCTGCTGGGAGGGGTAGCTCCTCTAGGGAGAAATGGCTGCTTAGGTGTGGAAGCCTAAGAACATCCCAATGCAGGACCCCTGGCCACGTCTCCCTGCCCTGCTTCCCTCTCCAGCCTCTTCTCAGGCACCTGAAGGCCATGCCTCCCTCCCTGCACTGAAGTGATTGCAATTGAAAAGTCCTGTGTTCCGGGTTTAGAGAATAAAAACAAATACAAAACAAAAACAACAATGAAACCACTGCTTTCTCTCCCCCCAGCACCACACTGCTTTTTCCTCGCCGCACAGCCTTTCGCGGCTGTGGTCTTGGGTCCAGACTCCATGGCAGCCAGTAGTCCTATGACTTTTCCTTTTCATATTTGGACTAGAGGCCTGGTGCACAAAGATTTGTGCACTCGGGGGAGTCCCCCAGCCTGGCCTGTGCCCTCTCACACTCTGGGACCCCAGGGAATCGGGCCTAAACTGGCAGTCAGACATCCCTTGAGGGATGTCCACTTGCCAGTGGGGATCAGGCCTAAGCTGCAGTCAGACATCCTTAGCACTGCTGAGGAGGCAGGAGAGGCTCCCACCACCACTGCTGTACTGACAGCCATCAGCCTGGCTTGTGGCTGAGCAGAGCTCCCCCTGTGGAAGGGCACTGACCACCAGGGTCAGCTCCTGCCTTGAGCATCTGCCCCCTGGTGGTCAGTGTGACCAGTCATTCCCAGTCATTCTGCTGTTAGGGTCAATTTGCATATTACTCTTTTATTATATAGGATATGTACATGAGCCAGCATCATGGTAGAAACCCCAAGGTACAGGCCTGAACTCGATGGGGAGGTGGAGATAACTAGAATAGGCCTCAGGCCATTTTTTAAAATAACCCATAGGAGACAATAAGACCTAAGCAATGTATCAGGAAACTATTAGCCCCATAGTACTCAGCCAATGAGGAACCGGAGGAGGGACTCTTGCACCTAAGGGATAAATAGCCTGTGGTCGCTACTCCATGTGTGCCTGCCCGCCCACAGACACCCACTCTTGAGAACATATTAAAGGTCTCGTTTTCGCCATCCTTCTGTCTCTGAGTCTATTGTTTTAATTTGGACAGGTGAGCATTTCTTGCACAACTGCCAACCAGGGAGGCAGGTCCTGAGAGTAGGGAGGGCAACAAGGGTAAAAAAGATACCCTGGCCCGGTCTCCATGGCTCAGAGTGATCGTGCCTGCAGCCATAAAACACAGTTGGCTAAACTTGGTCCACTGGCTATAGTTTGCCATCCCTTGTTTTAGACTGTTGTTAATAGTATAACAACTTTCAACCTTTTTCATTTCGTGGCACACAAAAGCTAGTTACTAAAATTCTGCAGTACACCAAAAACGTTACATTTTTTTTTGCCAATCTGACAAAAAAGTATAATTTTGATTCCTTCACACTGAGCGGCTGTTGTCATTTTTTTTTTTTTAATTTGACAGTCTGAGGGAAAAGAGGTCCGTGTCCCTGACTAAGTAGACAGGTATTGCATGATTTAAAAGTTCTGTGGCACACCGGTTGAAAATCGCTGACGTAGTGGATTGCTAAACTGCTTCATTTCCAAATACTGAGCCAGCGTTTCATTCATGAGATAAACTGTACTTGCTTATGGTATATTATTATTTTTACATATTGCTGGATTTCTTACTAATTTTGTTCATGAGGGGTATTGGTCTGTGATGTTTTGTATTTTATACTCTTGGATTGTGGTATCAGGGTAATGCTAGCTTCATATAGTGAGTTGGGAAGTGTCTCCTGTTTTCAAGGAGAGAATATGTAGATAACTGGTGTTATTTCTTTTTTTTTTGTAGTTTTTCTTTTTTATTTTATTTTTTAATCTTTATTGTTCAGATTATTACAGTTGTTCCTCTCCCCCCCCCCCATAGCTCCCCTCCTCCCAGTTCCCACCCTGGTGTTATTTCTTATTTAAATATTTGTAGAATTTACTAGTACAACCATCTGAGTGTGCACATTGTTTTGAAGTGTTTTTTAAACGATGGTTTCAATGTATTTCATACTTAAGGACTGCTTAGATTATCTATTTTATTTTAGGTAAAGATTGGTTTTTGGTTTTGAAGGAATTGACCCCTTTCATCTAAGCTGTTGATTTATGTGCACAGCGTTTTTCATATTATGACCTTAATATCCTTTTAATGTCTGTAGTGTCTGTTGTGATAGCCTCTCTTTCATTCCTGATTTTTATTTTTCTCTTTTTTTCTTTGCCATTCTTGGTAGAGGTTTATCAAGTTCATTGATCTTCTTGAGAAAAACAACATAGTTTTCAGTTTAATTGATTTTTCTCACTGATATTTGTTCTTTTGACTTTCCTAAAATGCAGATTTACGGACTTGAGTCCTATCTTCATTTCCAGTAGAAGCATCTAATGCTATAAGCCACTGCTTAGCTGCACTGCACAAATTTTATTACCTTATATTTCCTTTTTAAATTATTTTTATTTATTGAAAAAGAGCGAGAGATCAATTTGTTGTTCCACCTATCCATGCACTCACTGGTTGACTCCTGTATAAGCCTCGACCATGTACTAGACACACAACCTGGGAGTAGTATGGGGACAACACGCAAACCAATTGAGTTATCCAGCAGGCCTATTTTCTTTTTTTCTTTAAAATATTTTTCTAATTCCCCTTGAAGCATCTTCTTTGATCCATGGGTTATTTACAAGTATTTTGTTTAATTTCCAATGTTTAGAGATGTTTCTGTTATTGGTTTCTAGTTTAATTCTTTTGTGCTCTGAAAATACGTTATACTAGAGGCCCAGTGCACAAAAATTTGTGCACTCGAGGGGTCCTTCAGCCCCGCCTGTGCCCTCAAGCAATCTGAGACCCCTCGGGAGATGTCCACCTGCTGGCTTAGGCCCACTCCCCAGGGGATTGGGCCTAAGCTGGCAACCAGACATCCCTCTGGCAACCTGGGAGCCCTCGGGGGATGTCCACTTGCCAGCAGGGAGAAGGCTTAAGCTACAGTTGGACATCCTTAGCACTGCTGAGGAGGCAGAAGAGGCTCCCACCACCACTGCTGTGCTGGCAGCTGTCAGCCTGGCTTGTGGTTGAGCACAGCTCCCCCTGTGGGAGCGCACTGACCACCAGGGGGCAGCTCCTGCATTGAGCGTCTGCCCCCTGATGGTCAGTGTGTGTCATAGTGACCAGTCATTCCCAGTGGTTCTGCTGTTCGGGTCAATTTGCATATTACCCTTTTATTATATAGGATAGAGTCTTGGTGCATGGGTGGGGGCCGGCTGGTTTGCCCTGAAAGATGTCCCGGATGAGGGTGGGGATTCTGCTGGGGTGCCTGGCAGGCCTTGGAGCTGCTGGGTGCCAGGCCCCCTGCAGGATTGTGTCACAGCTCCTCCACCCCAGCAGCAGCAGCAACCAAGCAGACCCAGAGGCCCTCTTCCAGCCAGCTGGGGCAGAACACCTGCATCGTCTCCATGGCGACGACGCAAGCATCTTGTCCCAGCCACCACCATCTTTGTCTCGGAGTGACTGTTAATTTGCATATTGCTCTTTTATTAGATACGATTATTTTAATTATTTTAAATTTATTGAGGTTTGTTTATGATCCAGGAGCATGATCTGTCTTGGTGACTGTTATGTGTCCTTCAAAAGAATGGCTGTTCTGTTGTCATTTTCATTGTCGCCAAGTGGAATATTCTACATAAATGTCAATTATATCCAATTGATTGATATAGTTCAGTTCTTGTGTCTTTGCTGATATTCTGCCTGATACTTCTGTATATTACTGAAAGAAGAATACCAAGGTCTCTATATGTAATTGTGGATTTGTCTATTTCTCCTTTCAGATTCACCAGCTTTTTCTTTTAACTATTTTGAAATTGTATCATTAGGTGTTTATTCATTTAGAATTATGTTCACTTAATGAATTGATGCTGTATCATTATATAATGTACCCTTTTACCATTGGTCATTTTCTTTGCTCTGAAGTTTACTATGTCTTATATTAATTAACCATTTTGACTTTTCTTAATACTTTAAGACACAAACATTGCAAAAAACAGTGTGCTCACAAGTACCCTTCACATATTGTACATTTCTGGTTTTAAAACCAGGAAATTGGCAATGACACAATATTATCAACTAAACTACAAACCTTTTTTCTTTTCACCCATTTTTAAAAATATATATTTTATTGATTTTTTACAGAGAGGAAGGGAGAGGGAGAGTTAGAAACATCGATGTGAGAGAAACATCGATCAGCTGCCTCCTGCACACCCTTTATTGGAAATGTGCCCGCAACCAAGGTACATGCCCTTGACCGGAATCAAACCTGGGACCCTTCAGTCCGCTGACGCTCTATCCACTGAGCCAAACCGGTTAGGGTTTTCACCCATTTTTTAACTGAAATTTCTATTAAGGTAATTTAGGTTGACATGATAAATTAGACATACATCTTGTACACTTTGCCCGCTTTCCCCAAATGGTAACATTTTGCAAAGTGATGGTCTGTTACAGGCAAGGCATTAACATCTATACAATCCACTGATCTTAATCACATTTCTTTAGCTTTACTTGTGTTCAGTTGTGAATTAAGTGCTGTATAATTTTGTCATCTGCGTAGATTCACTTACCCACTACAACAGTCAGTGAACAGATGTTGACAATTCTTGCCCATTTGTAACCACACTTACCTTCCTGCCACTCCCTCACCCCACCCTTAACCTGTAATGGCCATTGGTCTGTTGTACATTTCTGTGATTTTGTCATTTCTGGAATGTTACATAAATAGAATCTTACCACATTAAACCTTTTGGAATTGGCTCCCCAACCCCCGCCCCCTCCTCAAAATTCCCTGGATATTCATCCAAATTGTGTTCAGTTTGCCCGTCTTGCTACTGAGGAGTATTTTATGTGTCACCATTTGATTCGTCACTTACCTGTCGAAGGACATCAGTGCTGATTATATTTTTGGCTCTCACAGATCAAGCTGCTGCGTGCATTTGTGTGTAGGTTTTTGTGTGGACATGTTTCCTTTTCTCTGGGACGCATGCCCAGAAGTGCAAATGCTGAGTCAGGTCAGATGGTAGTTGCATATTTTCATGCACTGTGTGTGTGTGTGTGTGTGTGTGTGTACTAGTATGTGACTATGAAATTTTATCCCTTGTATAGATTTGTATAGGTTTTGGTAACTGTGACTATAACCGGAATGCAGAACTGGCCCACCTGTGTCCCCCCTTTGTGCTAGTCAGATCCTTCCTCCAACCCTAACCACTGGATACGTTCTCTCTCACTAGAATTTTGCCTGTTATAGAGCTGCTATGAGCATTTGTCTGTAGGCTTTTGTGTGGATACATTTTCACTTCTACAGGATGAATTCCCAGGAGCACGATGTCCCGATCATATGGTAGTTGTGTTGCATGTTTAGTTTTTAAAGACTCCCAGCCCTTTTCTAGAATGACTGTGCCATTTTCACTCCTCCCAGGAACTTGTAAGAGATGCAGTGGCTCCCCATTCTCACTAGCACTTGGTATTGTCAGCATTTTTATTTCTTAATCCTCACCCAAAGGTATGTTTCTGTTGATTATTAGAGAGAGGACAGGGGAAAGAAGAGAGAGAAACAGCAATCCTCCGTACATGCCCTGACCAGGGATCGAAACCGCCACCTGGGCGTGTGCCGGCCACTTCC